>CM076569.1:783910366-784180221 GCA_034641835.2 Pinus albicaulis | reverse complement strand
CTAAGAAAGTGCCCAGAATGGACCCTTTTCTAATGTAGCAAACCTCTATGCTAACTGTCACACACTTCTGAGGGAAGAGTTGCTCCTAAGAAGGTGTCTCCATTGTTCTTCATGGTACCCAAAACAAAGATCTCCAAGGTTACTTCATGATGACCAATGCGTCATGGTCTTCAACATTATCTCCACGACCTTCAAGGTGTCTTCAATTGGCATCCCAAGTTCTACACCTTCTCTAAGCCTCTTCAAAGGCTTCTTCAAGAACTCTCCAAGAAAGTGTTCACAAGGTGCTTCAAGAGTGTCTTCACATGGTGCTCCAAATACTTCAATATTTGGTCAACAATCTGCTCTAATATGCCCACTGTCAAGATCTTCTTCACTTGTACACCCTTTCAAGTTCATTGTTCATTAATGCTCATTCATTATTCTTCATAGGACTGAAATCCAAGCATGTGGTCCCTGTTTTGATGTCCGAGCCTAAAGTGGACTTGAGCCTTCAAACCTTGATGTAAAGCTGGGTCAATGATATACAGTTGTATCACAAGTATATCTAACAGGTGAATTATCTCAAGTCTTCCATCAATTTACCGAGTCTGAGATTGTTGTTTATGCTAGGACATGAAGAGCCTTCACTATCACACTTAGCACAGTCACAGTAGTAAGTTCGAGCTTGTTAAGATTCCAAGAGATCTGAGTTTTGTTGTTTCTAAGGTGTATATCTCTGTTTCTAGCCTTTACAATGCTACAAAAGACTGTCCCTTTTCAAGTCCAAGGTCTTACAAATACGATATAACACACTGCCCACCAGTCTTGAGCTTATCCTTCACAAGTGACTAACACAGGTCTGAGCTCTTGTAAGAAGCAGCTACAGGACTATGGTCTGAGCCTCCAAGCTGCAATTTCTGGTATTTTAACAAACAGGTCAAGGTATCAAGACAGCTAATCAGAGCTTATTGTTCACAAGTTATCACAAGTCCGAGCCGAAGACACGAGCTAATCTGACACTTCACTGCCTTCAACACCAAATTCGAGCTAGTTCACACAGTCTTGTGCCTTTTTAACAATTATCCTAGGCTTGTTACAGTTGAAAAGAAGTTATGTTGCTGCCTGCGGAGGTGTCCTACAGCAGCCTGCTTCAATTGAAAAATAATCTTGTCCTTAACCCAAACCAAAATATTCTTGTCCTCGTTGTGCTGTCCCTTGACCGAAATTTGGTGAGATAAATGACAGACGGTGCTTGCATTTATATGAATTCGACACTGGAATGAAGGGACACGTCCTTTGGAATTGCTAAGGATTATCTTGCCAAACACCCGGTCTGGTGTTTTTGCTAAGGATTCATATACAGAAGTATGAAGTCTTGACTTTGAAGTATTCTTGTACTTTGCTGCCTAACTTTATGTTTTTTGTTGATGCAAGGGATTTGCATTTTTTCTAGAAATTTCCTTTTAGGTTGCCATTGTCTACATGCTTTAATGAATGCCATCCATTCAACCATTTGCAGTTCTGATTTTCTAGGTCCCAACTATTTTTTGTCAATTTCTGTTAATATTTCCTGCTAGGTTATTTGTTTAATAGCAGATAGTGTTAGATGATGTCACAGATGATAGGAATCTCCACAGTTCGCCATGAGTTCCTAAGGTTCTCCATGAGTGTCTCATACTTTCTGCATTGTACCGTTTAATCCCAGTCAACTGCCTCATCTTCTGGGTCCTGATTGTGGTTTTCTTTTAGTTTTATTGATTGGATCTACAACCTTTGGGAGAGTTTTGGTACCTCAAATAAATTATTTAATAGTTAATACCTAGTTTGGTGATTGGTCACATTGATGAGAAACTTCACTGAGGTATCCTTCTTCGGTGCTATCACAAATTCGCAAATTCCATTAGGAGAAAAACTCATGCATATTACAGGTCACTGTAATACAGATGTACACTGCAGAAGAAGTTGATTTAGATGAGGCTAGTTTCATGGAATGGGCAACTTGTGAAATTAAATTATATTGGTAGAAAAATGGATGTTCTAACTTCTATGTGACAATGGATAATGTCGGAGATGTTGTCGTCGACATGAAATGTACTGGTTATGTAGCTGAGAATGATGTCACAGTTAATGTCTTAGGTGATGTTCTTCAGTATAAGTGCCCTCCTGTATTGATGCCCTTCTTAGCATTGGTGTAGCCTGTAAATGAGACTTCCTGTACATATGTTCTCTTGTTAAAATTATGATGGCTTTGACAAATATTAATTGTTGCACTTATGACACCTTGTATGGTTGTTTTATCAGTTGCAATAATGATGTCTTGTACATTCACCATCTCATTCTCCTTAATAATAATGTCTTCAATTGACGTGGTCCTTTCAATTAGGGTGTCTTGAATGGATGCCCTTTTATCTATGAGAATGATGCTTTCTAGGGAGGTTCTCTGAGCTACAATTTCTGCATGGAATTATTTAATGGGAAATAACATGGCTACAAATTATGTATAGACTGTCAATTGGAGAAAACTCGTGTTCAAATTTCCTTGAACCCAGCAACCTGGAAATTTACTACCTAGCAGATTACAGATCTGCTGAGGAGGAGGTAGCACCTAAATTATTCACTTCAGAACAGAGAACAATCATAATAATATTCTTATTTTGTGCAGGCCTGCAATCCATGACTGAGGAGGAATTGAAAGCAAACAATAAACCACATTGCTCAGAGGCATTCAACAAAATTGGCAGATCTTTGGTGTTTTTTCTCAAATTCACCCGACTGTTCAGGCGTTGGCTGATTCTTCTTACCTGTATGTTCAAACGCATCTCCCAAAATATATAGCCATCTAGAAGGTAATGACTCTTTGAGCCCTTTGAAAATACACCACATAATAATCTCTGCCCAATTGTTTAAGCTCCTTATCAACTCACCAATGTCTGGTCCAAACAAGTTTCCTTCAAGGATCAAATTAATTTCCTGTTTTCAAATAGAGTTTAGAAGCATTTGAACAGATTCTGGAGTTGTTGCTTCTGACCATACATTTAAAGGTCTCAAATTTCTTGATTTATATGTATTTGCATCCATTTAAAGGTCTCAAATTGCTTGATTTATATGTATTTGCACCCATTTAAAGGTCTCAAATTGCTTGATTTAAAGGTCTCCTCCTCATATGATGTACTATTTTGAATATTCTATTCTTTGCATATCAAACACTATAAAGCCTCTTGCACACTGTTCTCATCTCTTTTATTTGAAAATAATTCCGATAATCATTGCATTCATGAAGAAATGATATATTCATGTAAAACCCTGTCCAGCTGCTTCTCTTGGCTAATGCCATCACCTACATCCCATAAAGAATCCGAAAATTGAATGTCGACTTGACCAAAGGCATTGCTTACTTCCTGCTGAGATTGAACAAGAGAATCAAGATCTCTCCTTCCAGGGGTCATTACTCTGTGCTTTGAACTTGAAGTTTGCCTCTTTTCCCTTCTCTTCTATCCCGAGACTCCAAAAACTTGCTGCAGCCCATCCTTTCTGTCTCCTCTGCCCACTAAAATTTAAAAAGCACTTCATCCTCGCCCTTATATGCTCCTTCAATTTGAAATCCAAAATCATCATTTCCACTATTCTTGTTTTCCGTATTTACTTCTGTTGAATCTGTATTTTGTGCTAGGTTATGAGTATATTGTTTTAAATTATTCACTTCAAAACAGAGACCAATCATAAGAATATTCTTATTTTGTGCAGGCCTGCAATCCATGACTGAGGAGGAATTGACAGCAAACAATAAACCACATTGCTCAAAGGCATTCAACAAAATTGGCAGATCTTTGGTGTTTTTTCTCAAATTCACCCGACTGTTCAGACGTTGGCTGATTCTTCTTACCTGTATTTTCAAACCCATATCCCAAAATATATAGCCATTTAGAAGGTAATGACTCTTTGAGCCCTTTGAAAATACACCACATAATAATCTCTACCCAATTGTTTGAGCTGCTTATCAACTCACCAATGTCTGGTCCAAACAAGTTTCCTTCAAGGATCAAATTAATTTCCTCTTTTCAAATAGAGTTTAGAAGCATTTGCACAGATTCTGGAGTTGTTTCTTCTGACCATACATTTAAAGGTCTCAAATTGCTTGATTTATATATATTTGCACCCATTTGAACTGAAAGCTACATTGTGCAAAGTTGTTTCAAGCTCAAAAGTATTATCCTGCCTATAGAAGCCTGAACCCCAATAATCCTTGCAGTGGCCACTTTCACCAAGTAGAATATGTGCTTCATAAACATCATCAAACCTCAAACCTCAATTTCACTTCCAAGTTTTTCTCTATAACAATTTTTGTGAGTCCTGCTTGCCGGACACCAGTTACAAACTTTCTTTCACTTGAAAATTCACAACAATTGAATTTAAATTAGCCTCACATGGGTTGCATTTCATTTTTAGTATATTTCGCTTGATTATTTCTTTATACAATCTCCCCACTTTTCTTATCCATGTTCCGACGTTCCTTTGCACCTCTTGGTGCAATTGCTTGTTATAAGAATATTTAAGATTCTGGATCTATTGATCTGAGATGGATATTGCAATATAAATCTGAAAGATTCATGAGATTACTTCATGTTTGATCAGATTTTTTTAATGATAAATGTTATCTTGCAGGAAAATTTCAAAATTTGAAGTCATATTAATTCAGTACATTGATGCAAATTCATATGCTGGTGCAATGTATATGATGGCAATTTCATTTTTTTACAGTTACTTTTAGTTTAATTATATCATTTAGCTCGATGCTTTCCATATATTTAGCTAAACCTTTCTTGCTTAACAAGACTTTGTCATTTCCATGTTTTAGTGAAACTGTTTATGGTTTGATACTCTCATACAACCTTTATCAAGTTACATGCACCCTCATTTGAAAAAACAAGAGAATTTTGCTTGCCATGACTAAGTTTCTTTGTCATTGTTAACTTAAGAAAGTCTTTTAGCTAAGAAACTAGTTTCAAGGTGATGGCATAACTTGTCATATAAATTGAACATAATTTATATTCAAAATGTTAACTTATAAACTACTTAGTTGGTTTTAGGCTTTCCATTTAAAATCTACTTTAGTTTGAACTTTGAACGAGTTGTTCCATAGACTTGAATATTAAGAGATTTTGGTGTAAGGATTAAAAATTAGCTCGTAAGGCCTCTCAGTTATTCATTTGTTTTATCTAATATAACATTTACTATTAAATTAGAACCACTCGGCACAAATACGTCATAGATCAAGATCATACTTTGTAGAGTGTCGTAGAATAAAAATATGAGCAAGGACACTGAGTTCTTTCGGTTTTCCTGGTTCTTATTCCTTTGGTGTATCTTTGCAACTTTAGGGGCAATTGCTAGTTTAAAGTCTAATTCTTTAAAGGGTGCTAGCTCAATGGAAGAGCACCTGCTTTACAAGCAAGAGGTTGGTGGTTCGATTCCATCGTGCCCTGATATTCATATATAGGGAATGACGAAGATCAGTTTTTGGTGACGGATGCTCTTTTGACCATCACCAATGAGTTTATGGTGAGACTTTTCGACCCTCACCAAAATATGAAATGGTGATGGTCAACGAATGCCACCATATATATGCATCAATAGTGACGACCATTAAAGGTCCATCACCATAAATCGTTGTTGTTTATATGAAATGGTGAGGGTCACTGTTTGTCATTATAGTCATTATTCGTGACGGACCTTGATGTCACCAATGCGTTTATGGTGACGGTCAATGAACGTCGCCATATATATGCATCAATAGTGACGGCCATGAAAGGTCCATCACAAAAAATCGTTGCTGTTCATATGAAATGGTGACGGTCACTATCCGTCATTGTAATTAATATTCGTGACGGACCTTGAATGTCACCACAACACATACTTTCGGCGATGCCACCTTTGGTGATGTTCATTTTTTTGGTGACGGAGGCTATTGTCCGTCACCATTGCTCATATGAAATGGTGACGGTCACTATCCGTCACTATAAATCATTATTGGTGAGGGACCTTGAATGTCACCACAACACTATACTTTCGGCGACGCCACCTTTGGTGACGTTCAATTTTTTGGTGACGGAGGCTATTGTCCGTCACCATTGCTCATATGAAATGGTGACGGTCACTATCCGTCACTATAAATTATTATTGGTGACGGACCTTGAATGTTACCACAACACCTATACTTTCGGCGACGCCACCTTTGGTGACGTTCAGTTTTTGGTGACGAAGGCTCTTTTGACCCTCACCAATGAGCTTATGGTGACCATTTTCGCCCCTCACCAATGTGCTTTTTTCTTGTAGTGGATGACCAACCTCCCCCGCCACGCTAGCCCTCCTAATCATTAGCTGATCATTACATGCCAACAATATGGCTTGTATATAGATCGTAACTCCACTCCCTCCGCCGATCACCTCTTCTCCGAGCCATGGTCCTATGGGCTCCCATATGTTGAGGGTCGAAGCTTAAATTTTCTTAGATCCTCTCCCATTTTGCAAGGGTCTTGTGGGACCAATGCAACCAAGGGTTGGGTTGGTCCCAAGCCCCACGATGTTGAGTGCTCGTTTGCAACCATGGTAGGGTCATGTGGAGAAATTATGACCGGAGGTTAGGGCTAGTACCAGAGCCATCTCCATTGCACCATCGGTCGTGTGGAGTAGCAGGTGACTAGGGGTCGGGGCTCACCGCTTGACCCCTCCTCCAAACATGAGCCCAATGAAAAATTAAATAGCATTGGTGTCCTTAGGGGTTAAGAACCGCCAATCAAAGGAGTTGGTAATGCATGGTGGTTGTATGACATTGGCCTTGTGTTTGATCCCTCCCGAGGTCATCAAGAACCTTAACAAAAGTTTAGCCAACCACGAGGTGCCAAGTGCTGGCCTCTGGTTAGGCGACGTGGCATCCTCTCATTAGACCACCACAAAAAATCCAACAAATAAAATTATGCCATCCTACACCTATACGAGGTTGCCACTTGGAAATCCATGATTGGTGTGTACGTGCCCAGTAGGATTGTTGACATCAGTAGTACGACTGCCCAGTGAGTAGCAAAGTCAGTTTACCTACAAATGTTTATTTTTGTCAACCAAAAACTTCAGAACATCATAAATTTTTCATATAACATCGGATTGAGGTGAAACAAGTGTCTCTCAAATCAGAATGAAAATCAATACAAATTGACGCCAATTTAAAAATATTCTAGGAACTTTAATTTTCGAGCTAAATTTTGATCACTGGATCATACCTCACCACTAGAAACTTTTAGACTCCAAGAGCTAGCTTTTCCTAGTAAAAAAATGAGGCTAAAACTCAAAAATTTCCCAAAATAAATCCTTATTGTTATCTTTTCAATTGGTGCCTTCAAGGTTTAATCAAGGTACTCCACTATCCTCTACGTGAATACCATACCTTCTTGTCAATAATCAAGCCACAATTCTTATCACCATGCAGCGAAAAAAACATCGATGGATGGAATATAAACATTATTTCCAAACCTATATTTCACGACTCTCAAAAATTCATCTTGAAGTTTCAATTTTCAAGACAAAATTGACTTTCCATCTTGGAAATTAGAAGCAATTCACTGCCTGCCATGCACTAATTCAAACTTTGGTTCACTATCCTCAAATTGTGCTTGTACACAAAAGTACTCTCGCTGTAATAATTCAATGACATAATTTTATTTTTCCACAAAACTTAGTCATTTCTTGTACAATCTCTAACAAAGATTTAATTCACAACAAGCTTCATCTTGAGCACTTATATCAGTGAGTACATGACGCAATTGTAGACAAACTAGACGATAAAAACGGTTCATCCAAAAAGTCCCCAAACATTTGGACTCATAACGAAGCCAACATAAAATCATATGTCAATGAAAAAGGATACTTGTTGCAAATAGTGATTATCTTGTTCACTTTAAAAAGTACCCAAAAACAGGTAATGACAACAACAAGCATTTACAATTTACAGTTAAATAAACTATACAAACAGTCTACACACTATTTTCCACTCCTAGGCTTATGGGTTCTCTTTCTACATCTATTCTACTTTGAAGGTTGCCTTATGAACTATGCCAGTTTCTTATGTGCCACCCATTTATTTCCTTGCATTGGTTTTCATAACCTCTTTATCCTTCTTGGAATGAATTTCTGCGCGAAGTTTCCAACACCTTTCATTCCCATGCCCATGCATGTTACAATTGGTACAAAAGTACTTTCAATTTCCCACCGATAACGAAGTATTCAATTGTGAAGGAGGTTCTCCATTCTTGATGCTAAGAATTTGGTCCATTATTTTAACCATTTGCATTGCTCAGAAAAAGCCACACAATGGTCAAATGCATCACAAAAAGTGCAAGGATACATGTCCCACAAATAGTCAAAATTACCAACTTTTGGAAAATTCCCATGACAATTATACATGTCCCTTGGGCCGTAAATTTGACGATGTGGACTGGATGATGACGTGCAAGGTCCTTTGAAACATTCATCTCTCTTAGGATACAAATTGATATTATCACCACCATCTTGGTGTGACATATCATCCTCTAATGATTTCTTTTCCTCAAACAATATAGAACACTCTCCAAATTCTCTATGACCATATTCCCAATCCTTGATATCTTATTCTCTCTTTCATCGAGATAGGATTAGTGATTCCTTGGCCATTGATTCCAAGGCCTCCTCCTTCATAACCCATCCGAGATAACAACTTCATACCAATGCCTTTAGTATGTCGTTCAAAGGATTAAAAAGATGTGTTATGAACATAAATTGAAGGATTTGAACGAGAGATGTTGATTACCTTCTTGGACTTGCCACACATATTTTATTCTTCATATGTTGATGATAAATTTGAAGATGAATCAAGCCACCCACTTTTACCAATGGGAATACAATGATAATCTTTGAGATGCTGAAAAAAATCACAAGAATCATTCTCCACATAGGTTCCATAACCTATGTTTGGACCATGCCCACATATTTGCTTCACTTTGGAGGTATTATCTGTTATCACTGGAGTGGAACTCTCACCAACTTGTTCCTTAAGCACATGCTGCAATTGAAGGCACATATGCCTCTTCTGCTCTTCATAAATTTCAAGCATTCTTCTCAACTCAAAATTCTCCATTTTAAGAGACAAGTTCATCTCCTCTAGATCTTAGAGACCTTCCATATTCATTCCCATACCCGCAACTTGGTCAAAACCAACTCTAATGCCAATTGACCTGAAAATGGAGGAGAACTTCTCCTCCCTAAAAATCTGATCATCCTCTCATGCTTTCCAAGTAAAAATCGGTCTTATGTAACATTAGGGGATTTTTGAGGTCTAAAATGGGTCTCCTAAGAAAAATGTAGTACCAAAATAAAATTTTAAGAACCAAAAAAATTCAAGATGTTGCTCACAACCATGGGGGTGATTCACCATTTTTGGAGTAAAAAAGTAAAAAAAATAAAAAAACTACTTTTTCAACTCGCATTTTCAACTTATCTTCCTAAGTTTTTACTCAAATTTCGGGTGGGAGTACTCGTTGGATGCAAAATTTAATTCTTCATCCAAGGAATACCCATTTTCCATACGTTCGATGGACCTTGCTACACGAAAAATGAGAAATACATGAAAAATGTGTTTTCAATAACGTTTTTCATGTATTTCTCATTTTTCGTGTAGCGGAGTCCATCAAAAACATAGAAAATGGGTACTCCTTGAATTAGGGATCAAATTATGCATCCAACAAGTATTTATGATTGAAATTTGATTAAACCCATAGGGAGATAAGTTGAAAATAGGAGTTGAAAAAATAGTTTTTTATTTTTTCCCTCTAAAATATGATGATGTAATCTAATATATGTTATTATTTCCACTATTATTTTATAATTTCATTAGGAGGCCCATTTTAGACCTCAAAATTACCCTAATGAACACAAGTTTTATGGTCTCTTCAATGATTATGAGCTATTTTCATGTAAACTTTAAAACAAGTAACATATCATCATGTAACTCATAAAGGCATTCATGAAGAGAGACAACAAAGAATTTGGTGATGAAGTTCACCTTGCCTAGGATGCATCTCTAGGCCTGCTAACACAACTAGACGACTCCATATATTTTAGTGAAAAAGAGTACATAAATATGCTCACTATATCAGTGGCTAGTTTCCTCTTCAAGGAAATGTTCTCCAATAAAGAACTCCCACTCTAAAAAGAATGACAACCTATATTCAGTCATGAAACAATCAACAAGAAAATGGTTCTCACATCAAGACCCTATACTCCATTTGAAAATGAGAAAACACATACAACAATTCCAAATTGAGTTACAAAAAGAGACCTTTCATCAAAACAACATAATGAGAAAAGATAAACATGAGCTACACTAAATATGGCACAACTATTGCAGTAAACATATGAAGGCTGGAAAACCCCTACAAGGTCCTCCCCATGCTCAAAAGCCACCAAAAACTAATCCAAAACATTGATTGATCATGGGGCCCATAGAATCAAACCTGCAAATATTATCTTCAAAAGTGCTCCAATTAGCAAACAGAGATTACCATTGGATCAAGAATGTCCAAAAACCCCTATTTGGAATCTTCTTGAGCTCTGAACGGAAAAAAAATCATCAAATTATGGATCTCCCAAGTTTCTTCTATTATCTATTCTACAGATTGGATTAACCTACTAACAAAGTCACGATTCCACCCTAAACTTTGTTCTTGAGGCGATAATTTCGCTTGCGATAGGTGAAAACTACCAAACAGTCATTTTGTCCACTAACCCCCATGCGCTAAACCAGGGTCACGTGGCACACCATGGGGCTGAGGGGTGTGCCAAAGACCCACCCCCGCTAGCTTAGACACCAAATATTTCATGCAGTTGGTCATATTGGAGTGACTATGGTCGAGGGTCAGGGCTAACTGCCCGCATCGGCCACACTAGCCCTCTGAATCATTATTTGGTGGTCACACACCAACAATATGGCATGGGGTTATACCTTAACGTTTCTCCCTAGGCCAAGAACCTATTCTCTATGCCATGGTCTTGTGGGCTTCGATATGCCCAAGATAGGAGCTTAAATCCACCCAGCTCCCTTTCGGTTTGTCGAAAATATTATGGGAACAATGTGACCAAGGGATGGGCTAGTTCCAAGCCCCACTATGTTGAGCACTTGTTCGCAACCATGCCAGGGTCATATGGAGACCTTGTGATCGAGGGCTAGGGTTGGTCCCTGAGCCCTCTCTGTTGCGCCATCGGTCATGTGGAGTAGAAAGTGATCGGGGGTTGAGGTTCACCACTCGAACCCTCCTGCAAACATGCACCCAATGAAAACTTAAATAACGTTAGCACCCTTAGGGTTTAATAACCACCATGTAGAGGAGTTGGTAAGGTGCAGTGGTTGTATGAGGTAGTTGATGTGTTCGATCCTGCCCAAAGCCATCCACACCGTTAAAAAAATTTATCCAACCATGAGGTGACACATGGTGACCTCTGGTTGGGCTACGTGGCATCTTCTTATTGGACCACCACAAAATATCTATCCAATAAAATTGCACCATCCTGCACCTGTACGAGGCTGCCACTTGGCAAGCCATGATTGCTTCTTACCCTCCCAGTAGGCTTGCTAACATCAGAGGTACGACTACCCAGTCAGCAACCCAGTTAGCCTACCTGAATTTTTTTTTGTTATCGACCAAAACTACAGAACATCATGACTTTGTCATACGACATCCAATTGAGGCAAGGCATGTGTCGTTGGAATCTAAACAATGAGCACTACGACTTGATGTTGATTTTGAAATATTTTGGGCACCTTAATTTTTGAGCTGAATTTTGATCACTGGATCATGATCAACCCTCTCAACTGGAGGCTCCACATTCAAAAGCTACAAAATGGTAGGTGCTAAAATGGGGTGGCGAGCTTTGAACCCAGCCTGGCCCCCAACAAACACTTTATTTTAATACCTACCAGCCGAGTGCCCAAGGGGAACGGATTTTATATTTTTGTCTATGTTTTTATGCATAATAAAATTTCACCATTCGACTAGGGGGGATAATGGAAGAGATAGCTCCCAGTGGCACCCTAAGGGGGCATAATGAATGAGGTAGAACCCTGACGTAGGGGAAGCATGAGAAATCTAAAACATTCCCTTGGAGGCTGATTTTTCAAAGAGGCGGAAGAATAAAATGTGTATACTCATTTTTCTTAGAATTTCATAAGGAGTGCGATGGCGAGATCAATTTCCTCATCTAAGAAAAAAATATTCAACTAATTTTTATACAGGAACCTTTGTGGAATCATGTGGAATCTAAAATATTCCCTTGGGGCCAAAATTTTATAGTGACGTATTCATTCCAAGTTTATACTCAAACGAATGCGAATTTCGTAGGGATCGTGATGGTGTGATATGAGTTCTTATCTGAGCAGAGATATTTAGTCAACTTGTAGGGTCAAATATTTTGGGAGTCATGAGGAATCTAAAAGATTCCCTTGAGGCTAAATTTTCATAGTTTCAGAACTAGGCCAAGTTTATACTCATTTAACTTAGTTTTTCGCAAGGAGCACAGTGGTGAAGTTAGATTTTTCATCTGATTAGAAGAATTCCAATCAACTAGAAATACGAAATATTTAGGGGAATATTTGAGATTCCCGAGGGTCTATATTTTGACCGAGTTGGAATGAGGTCGATTTTATAGTCATTTGACATGATTTCACGCCAGGAATTGAGTGATGCAAGCCATTTGATTAACAGAGGTGTGTATTTTTAGGCCATCCCTGGAAGTGGAGTTGTAAGGTGCCTTTTGTACATACATGCAATTTTATTTTTGTTGAAGATTAATGAAAGCGACCTCCCCACTTTGAGTAGATCCAGGAGACCTGGCCTACACTAGGTGAACTCTGTTACCAAACTATTGTGTCTTTGCTTCTCATAGTTGCATTTTATTTCTGATCCTTTCATGTGATATTCTTTCATGGTTACATGCTCTTTTATATGCAATTATTTATGCATCTTTTAAGTAAAAAATCTGGATCAAGAAACCAGAAAGTAAAAAAGTGAAATAAATGGAATTCACTAAGGAGAAAGAAAAACAATTATATATTGAAACCAACACCAAGAAACACAAGGAAAAAATGGAATCATATAACAAATTTGATATTGTATATATTCAATCTCCTCATGCATCAGTAACACCAATTAATACTGGGATTTCTTGGGAATCATTATTGTTTAAAATAGTTTATGAGATAGAGCCATTCTATTCCTTCTTTGATGGATGATTATTTTAATACCCAAACAAAATCATTTGTCTGAAGAACAAAGAAAAGAAAAAGTGATACTCTGGAGACTGTATCTGAATTCAGCTGGAAATCTCAGGGAGACATAAAATTAAAAGATCAAGAATCCTCCCAGGATTTATGAGTTTTTTCAATTACAATCAATATCATTTGAATGCGATTACACCTTCATATGATAGATTTTTGCATAAAATTAAAGTTTTGGAGGAAAAATTGATGAAAAATGTGTTTTTTTAGTGAATAAAACAAGCAACACAATTTTTCCACTTTAATTGAGGATTTATTATAGAAATAGAAAAACTACTAAAGAAGTTTTAGAAACAATTGGAAGAAGAAAATGAAAAACATGAACAAGAGATTCAGGAATTGAGAAAATTACATGAAGATCAAACCTATATCTGGATGCAAGAAGTAGAAAACAATTATTCCATTATCGTGATAACTTTGGAACAAAAAAATGAATCTCTTAAATATCAATTGGATGAGAATCAACAAGAAAAACAGAGTCTTGATTTTTTCAAGGATCAAGATTTACAAAATTGTCTAATTTAAGGAAGAATCAATCGAACTTCTATAAGAAATGGATAAAATATCAAGAAATTACATATTTAAATGAAAGAATAGACTCATTGGTAGAAAAATACAAATAAATTAAAAACAAGTTTATGTCTATTCTTGACTCGGAAAACAAATTTCAATATAGTGAAATTCCAAAAGTTTCTAAGAGAGATAAAATAATGATGCTTGCTTCCTTAAGTTGTAGGGGAAAAGAAGAAAAATAAATCAGAGCATGCATACAAATGACATATGGGCAATGTTTATCAATTTGGGAAAAATGAACAAACTTTACAAAATAATTTGACCTATCATGTGGCAAGTCATTAAAGGAAGCAGTTCCAAGAGAATTGAAACACTATACAGAAGATCTTGCTTCCAAGGACCAAGTAGAAATAAAAAACATTAAATTTTGGAGACAACAAAGTTTCCAAAAATTTATGCAACTTCCTTTTGAACAAATCAAGCTTATTTCCAAGTTTGACATCAAATATGAGAATAAGAAGAAAAAGATACAAGGATTAATTTCCAACTTCGAGATCAACATCAATCAGTTTCCTTCCATTTATTTCTTTGTATTGCATGAGATATATTCACAACGGGAAAATTGTATCCAAGTACATGCACCTCACCTGCTACTTAGTATCAATTATAAAAACTCTGAAGATGAGGAAAGGATTCGTGCTTGTGTGCTAGATATTAATTGAAAATACAAATTTTTGGCATTGAGTTTCATAAAATTTATTGATTTTCATGTTTCAAGTCCTATTTTATGATTTTTTTATGCATTGGTGAAAAGGGTCTAGAATTAGTGAAGACTACAAACTTGGATGTTTTTAATCAATTTTGAAGTGTCAACTTTTTCAAAACTATTTTCAGTGTTCATGTGTGATGACCTGTGGAATTTATGTCAATACATTATTTTAATTACTTAATAAATTCCTCTGATTTTACACTATGACTTATGTTGTTTGATTCTAAATGAATATTTGATGATTCCTTTTAAGATTCCCTTTGAAAATTTTGCAATGGACATATTTTTATAATCACAAATTAAAAATTTGTAAATTTACTTATTTCTAGTTGATCATTGCAATACAATATTCAAATGTAGACACACTTTCTCTCCTCTATGAGATAGAGATTTTTATTTATTTACTTTAAATTATGCATGTATAGATATTCCAGAAAATACTAAAAAATATGTCTGAATAGTATGAAAACCCGAAAATATTTTTGAAGTTTCTATTTAAATATTTAGCCAAAACTTATATGTTTGATCTTATGAATTCAATTCCAATTATGATTTTAAATTTCATGATATTATGCTGGTGTTATGCTCATTTAAATCCTTTAATTTTTGGTATTTAGATTTATTAAATCATTGGTTAAATGTGCATGTGATGTGGATCATATTGGGACATGTATAATTTACAAGACTTTGGATCAAATGTTTGATAAATAGAATCTCAAGAAAGTAGTTTTTGTTTTTGTATTCGAGATATATATATTAAAATCAAGTAGTTCACATATCCATTGCATTACAAAACCTTTTTCCTCTATATGTCCATATGCATATGGCAGTAATACGTTTATAATATAATCTTTTGAATTATTCATGTGTTGATCTTGTTCAATGTGTCTAGCATTTAGCTGTTGTTTTCAGCAATTGGTAGTTGTATTGTCATTGCAAATGAAACAATTATAGAAAGATTGTGAAATTTTTTTTCTCATATTAGACATATCAAAACATTGTGCAAGTGTAAAAATAGACTCAAACGAACATTCATGGCAGACATTGATATTCTTTCCATAGATCAACAAGCCTTGTTCAAGTAAGATTTTCTCAATTAACAATATGTCAAAGTGTCCAAGTGAGAATTGGTATGGACAAATTCATGAACCAATTGCTTCAAATATTGAAGCTAGAATATCTATTGTGCTATGTAACAACAATTGCCCAAAATTTCCATATACATAATTTTGATTATGTTACACAATGTTATATTGATTGCCATAAATGTCTCGATTGAATTGTAGATATTAGCTTAATTTTAGTTTTATATAGGTAGTGGGATGTTTATTACATGATGTATAAAACCATACCAAACGAAAATAAATAAATAAATGGAACATTAATTGACCACATACTAACTTGTTGCAAGAGGATTTTTTCCACCTATCAACAATTCCTTATGTAAATTGGATGCAAACATAGAAATTATTGAAGTCATAATTGTGCCTTGATCCCTATTCAAATGGATAATTATTATAATATAGAAGACTCATATATTTATTTTTATAATGTTTATCATTGTATATGGCACAATGAAGTTACTATTCTTTTGAGAACTGTTGTACAGGTCTCCTCAAGAAGGTACATTCCACTAGTTTTTGTTGCAATATTTTTTCTTGTAATGTATGTGTGTCATTATGTCAATGAAAATAGTTATTCATATAATATGAAGTACAACGTGACAAAAAATTCCATGATGAACCTCGGTTCCATATTAGGTGTTCTTACAGTTCCAGCAAAAGAGTTATTATACACAATGCTAGCCCAAGAAGTTGGGTCAATACTTGCATATTTTATCAAAAACTTCTCTGTCATTTACTATGTTCTTGTATTCATTTTTCTCAAGTATTTAGCTCTGAATACAACATAAAATAGAGAAATCAGAGTTATCAGGCCGTTGTTCTAAAAAAATAAGTCTTTTTAGAATATATGTTTCTTTCCCAGCTCAAGCAATATTCATGAAAATTGTTTTTCTAGAAGTTGAATACAAAGTCAATGACAAAGAAATGTGCATTTCTTTTTTATTTGAAATTTTCTGCATATTTAGAAATCTATTTCAAAGTTTTCTAATAGCTTCAATTTTTTTCTCTCCATAGGATATGCGATTTCATCAAATTTTTTTAAATGAAATTGTCATGGAGGGATCCATTTTTTAATATAAGAGCTATACTATGTTGTTGTAGCACATGCATGTCAAATAGATTGAGCATCTGGGTTTTCTTTCCACACTATGTTCTTTTATTCATGTGTGTCAAGTGTTTATATCTAAATAGCCCTATTGATACCAAAGGAAAAAAATGTAGAAATGTATTGCTAGGTATAAATGTAGACACAAATAGACAGGAAATGTGGCCTTTGAGAACCAGTCACTGAAATTCTAGAAATACTTTATAGTGTCAAATAACATATAGAATTATGATACCAATAATTGACCCGAGAGTCAAGAAAATAATTGTGAGTGTGCACACAATAGAGTATTTTCATAGCATGTTAGACAGAGGCAAGTCTAGTATTATTTATTTATTTGTTATGTAATTTTTCTGTATGAAACATATAATCTAAAAATTCACAGAATAATTTGCATTCCTGTTATCAGGTTTACAACAATTCTTTTTTCTTCTGTGCATCAAAAAATGAATAAAAATAAAATATTTAAACATTTTTTTCCTCTTTCGAAGAGTTAAGTAGCAGCTTGGATCGAGAAAGATTTAAAAAAAAAAATACAACCTCCCGACTACCCTACCTTTCAATCACCTGACTAGCAACTTGGGGTGACTATGATTTTTCTTATAAATAATCAGCCAGACCTCCCAACATCAGTATTCCTGATTTTCAAACAAACTGATGTAATGAATCCACGCGAGCATGGTTTAGTCGAGGTCACGATAGAATAAATTAATTGAAAAAAAAAAAACATGTGATTGTCTGACCTCCCGACGGTACGATTGGCTCAATAAAAAAAATCCATTATAGTCTCGATAGTAATCTTGTACTTGTCGTGCTTTGAGAATGAGTTACTGAAAGTCTACTCTTATTTATTCGTTTGTTCTGTAATTTTTCGATATGAAACATATAATTTAAAAATTCACAAAATAATTCACATTCATGCTATCAGGTTTACAAGAAGACTTTATTCTTTTGTGCATCAAAAAATGAATAAAAACAAAATCCTTAATTTTTTTTAAAACTTTTGAAGGTTAAGTCGAAACTCGGATCCAAAAAAATAAAAAAATAAAAATACAACCACCTGAATACCAGAACTTTCGACCACCCATAGAAACATCGAGTAGCAATGACTTCTTTTATAAATAATCGGCTCGAATTTCCGACCTCGGTATTGCCTGACTGTTAAACCACTCGACCTCTCGACCTTAACATTTCCCAACTCTCAAACTACCCGAACGAATGAAATCACCCTACTATGGTGTAGTCGGGTCTGCAATAGAATAAATGAATCATAAAACAAATAAAATAACCTAGTGACCACCTCTCGACTTACGATCGACCTAAATAAAAAAATATTCCCCTCACAATCTGGATAGTGATTTTGTACTTTTCGCACTTTGAGAATCAGTTACTGAAAATCTAGTTTTGTTTATGTGATTTTTTTCATATGAAACATATAATTTAAAAATTCACGAAATAATTTACATTCTTCTTATCATGTTTACAAGAAGGCCTTATTTGTTTTGCGGATCAAAAAATGTATAAAACAAAAGCCTTAATTTTTTTTTTCAACATTTAAGTCGGAGATTGGATCCACAAATATTTTGTAAAAAAAAATTGTAACCTCCTCACTACCCGACCTTTCGACTACCCGACCTTCTAACCACCCGACTACCAACTCAGGGTGACTACGAAGGCATACAACCCCAACTCCCGACCTTGGAATAATTGGATTTTGGCACCACATTTCATATGATATTATGAAAATATTGCTTCACCCTCCCAAGACTCGGTTACCCGCCTCATTGCTTGGATAGTGCAGATAATCCATGTTCGATGTTCAATCGTAAAACAGGAAAATCTCGCTGCCCTAATCCGAATTTTTCCCGCCCACAGTCTTGACTGCAACAGGATAATCCTTATCCAATTCTTCCTATAAATTCAGCATTTCACCCCTTTTCTCCACACTGAACACCCTTTCCTATTATTCAACAATGGTTGCATCATGGCTCTTTGGCTCTGTACGATGCAAATCCTTTACTCAGGATTTCTGCATGCTCCCTAAAGGCTAGTTATGCTGCTACATGAACTACCTTGAGCTAATCCTCTTGAGTACATCCTTCTCTCAAGGATTCACTCCGCTTCTAGATCTCAATCAACACCTCGCCACTCTGTCAAAGTCATACTAAGACGTTCCATGGCATTACCCCTTATGAGCTTGGGTGATAGCTACATTGAGGAATTACTATCATGTGGTGCTTATCTGCTCGTATAACATCGTAGGTGGCCGTGTAGATCTTATCTGATAGAATCCTCACACCACCTTACAATGAGCTTACACCTAATCTGCCACACACGAACTATTCTAGATTTCTCAAGAACTCTCTAAGAAGCTCCTCGAGACTGCTCATGGCTAGCTGGGGAATTTGGCTATTAACATGGGCTTGTGACCCTCATTTCCAAGCTCACTGTGGTAGGAATGGAAACTTGTGCACAAAAAAGTCTAAAGCCTATGGAAGTACCACAACAAGACATAATCAACCCAATAACATTCTCTTGATCTTTCGCATATTGTTCCCCTGCCAACACAATATTTTGTAAAAAAATATCCTGATGTACACATTAACTGACTCTGTCAAACAAAGCATCTTTGTTATAAATTTGTACATTAATACAAAGGGTCTCAAAACCCAGTTCTTCTAACTAATCTTATTTTCAATTGGAATAGATCATTGATTACTATCTTAGTTTTATTGTAGACAAAAAAGATAAATATTGTATGATTACTATTTGCAATTAATGGGATATGTTGCATTGTCATTGTAATCGTTATGGATAAAAAAACAATTACAATATGTGTTGTTTTGTATATATCTTTAATGCAACAGTGAAACATTATTTCTGTGATTTGTATATTAATAGTGGTTATGATTATGCATGGCCACGTGTGTCCTATTCTTGATGAAAAAGTAAATAAGTTAATATAGTAAACAATAGTAATTAAAAAGTGTCTGAAGTTTAGACTGTAGAAGAGTCCCATAAAAGTGTTTCCTAAATGCTTAATGATATCATAAATAATTGAGTAAATGAAGTTAAGGACCTCACAATATTTATGTTTTTTGTGTGCAGTAAAACTAAATATCGCCCTCTATCCACATCCTCTCTTCCAGTTTCCTCTCTTTCTTTTGGAGCAAGCTTCATGTCCCTCAATTACTAGTGCATCCTTGCTCTTGCAATCACTCCATAAATTATTTTCTCTTTTTCTCCTTGTATTATCTCAAACAAGCATGGGCCTGAATTTTTTCCTCACACCATTTAATTTCAGGAACCATCCCCTTTACTCATGGACCACTCAACCTTTAATTCCTATCGTCAATTTCACGGCTCTTCTTTGCACAATAAATTGTATCATCCCTACCAGGAATTCTGCATCCCTAGTTCTAGAATCCATGTCCTCACACTTAATCACCTTTTTTTTTTGTTATTCCAAATATTGCAATATATGTACATTCTTTTAACAATGAAGCTCATATGAGAACCCTGGTGGGACTATCACATAGACAATAAAATTCATGAAAACTAATAATCAACAAAAAAAACCTTTTCTACTATTGTTTAGACAATAAAATTCATGAAAAATAATAATTATCAAAAAACCTTTTCTACTGTAATTGTAAATGTCAAACTACAATGTAAAGTGAAGCAAATGTGAATTGCAAATGTCAAACTACTCCAAATGTCAAGTGAAGCAAATGTCAAACTACTCCAACAATTTACTCATTTGTTATAAGAAATAATTTTATCACTACACAACCAAACAAAATAGTTCAATGTTTTCGGCTCTTTAAATAAAAATAAATAAATATACAAATGTCATTTTGCAAAAAGCTAGATAAAAGTCACTTTTCTAAAAAAAAACTTGTTTTGCCATCCCATGTAAATAAATAACAATAAAAATAGATTGAGGTTAAAAAAAAATGGCATTATCAGCAGTTGACGTTTTTATTGAATTTTAATTTCCAAGTATATTTTTACTAATTTCAATATTTTAAAATTAAAAATTGAAATCTAATAATTTGAAATTAGATAAAAATGTCTTTCGGATTAATCACATCATTAGAATTTGGTCGGCGTTTCGAACCAGCTAATGTGGTTCATCCTCAGGATTTGGTCCTAACGATGAACCACATTAGCTGGTTCGAAACGTCGACCAAATCCTAATAATGTGATTAATCCGAAAGACATTTTTATCTACATTATGAATCACGGAAGTCTTAGATCGAACAATTTGAAATTAGTTTCAAATACTTGGCCTTAATTTATCTTTATTTTTAGGAATTAATAAAATTACTAAAAACCAAAAAAAACCCGAGCTTAAATTTATTGTTGATTAGTGAAATATTTTGACATCAGCAAGGTTAAATAATTAACCTTACCTATATCTCAATCCCTGAATATTCCAAATATCCTCAATGTACATAAAAACCAGCCTAGATCCATCTTAACTGCGGATCTATCAAGCGCCGAGAGGGATAAAATCTCTCGAGGTGAAAACCTCTGTTTTGAGTGCAAAACTTGAGCAAAGGTTTTCACCTCGAGAGATTTGATCCCTCTTGGCGCTTGATAGATCCGGAGTTAAGATGGATCTAGGCTGGTTTCAGTCATGTGTGACGAACGAAAATCTATCAATAGTATGAGAAACATATGCTTAATTTTATCGATAATATGCAAATACATCT
Source organism: Pinus albicaulis (assembly GCA_034641835.2). NCBI lineage: Eukaryota > Viridiplantae > Streptophyta > Pinopsida > Pinales > Pinaceae > Pinus > Pinus albicaulis. The sequence continues at coordinate 784,158,656 of CM076569.1, read as the reverse complement.
AATATTAACATAATCATTTTAAATATGTTAAATATGTCTGAGATTTATTGAGTCATTTTAATTTTAAATTTGATTAGTTACCTCAGTTTGTTGAGATGACAAATATTGTAAAATAACTTTAATGATGAAATAAAATTTTGAATGCAAAGTGACAATGTAATAATATTGAATGATAGAAAGTGTGAATAATAAGAATATAGTCAATTACAAATAGTCTTCATTGTGATCGATTTCAAACTATTTTCTTCTACTATTATTATTTTCACCCATGTTAGTTTTGTCATATTTTCATATTGATTATTTGAAAAGGACAGTTGGAATCATAAATCATTTAAATATTTAGCTCGAATTGTTGTAGTAAACATCATACCTTGTCTCTCTTGCTGTCCAATATTAATAGGTTGAATTACTATAACACAAAAATCAATGTACATTGTCAATAATTTTTTGTGCTTACACTGAAATCATTGCACACACACTATTAATTCAATGACTTTAAAATTAATGTACCATCATACATCCAGTTAAATCAAATTAGAAATCAACATATACACTAAAATCAATGCAACTAATGCAAGAAATCAAATAATAATAGAAAACAACATCTACACTAAAATCAATGCATCTAATGCAAGTAATCAAATATGATTAGAAATCAACATCTACACTCAAATAAATGATTCTAGTGCAAGTAGGAAAATAGGATTTAAAACCAACATCTACACTGAAATCAATGCATCTAGTGCAAGAAATCAAATAGGATTAGAAATCACCATCTACACTGAAATAAATGCATTTATTGCAAGAAATCAAATAGGATTATAACTCATCTACATTTAAATCAATGCATTTAGTTAAATAATCTACATTTAAATCAATGCATTTAGTGCAAGCAATCAAATATAATTAGAAATCAACATCTACATTGAAATTAATGCATCTAGTGCAAGCAATCAAATAAGATTAGAAATCACCATCTACACTAAAATCAAAGCATTTAGTGAAAGAAATCAAATAGGATTAGAAATCACCATCTACACTGATATCAATGCATTCAGTGCAAGAAATCAAATAGGGTTAAAAATAATCTACATTGAAATCAATTCATCTAGTGCAAAAAATCAAATATAACCAAAATTCAAAATCTACATTAAAATTAATGCATCTAGTGAAATCAATCAAATAGGATTAGAAATCATCATCTACACTGAAATTAATGCATGTAGTGCAAGAAATCAAATAGTATTAGAAATCGTGTACATTAAAATCAATCCATCTAGTGTAAGTAATCAAATATCATTAAAAATCAACATCTACACCAAAATCAAGTCATCTCATGCAAGAAATCAAATAGGATTAGAAATCACCATCTACACTGAAATCAATGCATCTATAGCAAGAAATCTTCTTCCCTCTCTCCCCCATATAAATCTATATATCCCTTCATCTCTCCTTTTTCTCTTTATCTCACCCCACCAAACACACACTCTCTCTCATTCCATATCTATCAATTTCCTTGTCCCTACCTCCTTCTCTCCATCTATCTTTTTTTCTCTTCACCTTACATCTATATCTATATCTCACTCTATCTCTCTATATCAACTCCAAAACATAAACTCTCTTTCTCCAATCTATCTATCTATTTATCACTCCCTCCTCCTCCTCCTCTCTCTCTCTCTCTCTCCCTCTCTTTTCCACTTCCTTTTCTCTCTCTCGCTTCTATATCTCTTCCTTCCTACTACCCTTTCTCCCTCTCTCTCCATCTTATTTATCACTCCCTCTCTGTCTCTCTCCATCTTTCACCCTCTATGTCTTTATCCTTACCCTCCCCTCTCTCCCTCTCCATCTTCATATCTCTTTCCCTATCTCTCTTCACTCTCTCTCTTCCTTTCTCTCCCCCCCTCTCTCTATCTTCACCTTCCAACTTTGTTACCATATGCCTCTCTCTCTCCTTCTCTCCCCCCTTCTCTCCATATCTCCTTATATTTCTCTTTATCTCACCCCAAAACATACACACTCCCTCTTCATCTCTCCTTTGTCACTCCCACTCTCTCTCCACTACTCACTCTCTATGTATTTCTTCGTCCCTCCCTCTCTCCTCATCCAGCTGCATCTCTCAATTCCTCCCTCTCTACCCCTCCAAATCCATATTTCTATCCCTCCCTCTCTCCTCCCCTCTCTCCTCCTCTCTTTCGAGTCCCCTCTCTTTTCCTTCCTCTCTCTCCCTGTCTCTCCTACCTCCCTTTCTCTTCCCCCATCTCTCTCTCTCCATATCTCAATATATCCTTCTCTCCCCCTCCAAATCCATATTTCTATCCCTCCCTCTCTCCTCCCCTCTCTTTCAAGTCCCCTCTCTTTTCCTTCTTCTCTCTCCCTTTATCTCCTACCTCCCTTTCTCTTCCCCCATCTCTCTCTCTCTCTCTCTCTCTCTCTCTCTCCCCTACAATCCTCTCTTCCCCCATCACTCTCTTCCTCTCTCTCATCATTCCTCTCTTGCCGCCTTCTATTTGACCCCCTAGCTCTCTTTCTTTCTCTCTCTCTCTTTCCTCCAATCCTCTCTCTTCCCCCATCATTCTATCTCACTCTCCAACTATCTTACTGTTTCTCTCCATTTATCCTTCTCTCCCCCCTTGTCTCCATCACTCCCCCTTTCTCCTTCTCTCCCCCCTTGTCTCCATCACTCCTATGTATCTTTATCTCACCCATAAGCATACACACTCTCTCTCCATCTCTCCTTTTTCACTCCCTTTCTATGTATTTCTTCTTCCTTTCCTCGCTCTGCCTCCAACTCCATCTCTCTATCCCTCTTTCTCTCCTCCTCCTCTCATCCTTTCTCTCTCTCCCTTTCTCTCCTATCTCCCTCTCCCTTCCCCCTTCTTTCTCTCTCTCTCACTCTCTACCCTCCAATCCTCTCTCCTTCTCCCTCCCTCTCTCCTTATCTCTCTGCCACCTCCATCTTTATGTCTCCCTCTCCCTCTCTTACCCTTCTCTAACTCTCTCACTCTTCTCCCTCTCTGTCTCTTCATTCCTCTTCTCCCCTCTCCATCAATTTATCTCCATATCTCTCTTGTCACTCCCCTTCTCCACCACTATCATATATCATGATATATTAATATATATTACAATATAATAAATTTAATATTGTATTAATCTAAACATATTGAATTTAATAATATTAATATTTTAATATTAATTTTAGGGTTAATAATGTTTTTTTTTTTGCATGGTATTAATAATAATTTGGTCCATGGTATTTGACCCTTATACTTCATGTATAATTAGATGTTGATTTCTAATCGTATTTGATATATTTTTATTTATTTACCTTACCTCTTTATACCTCTTTTATAAATATGTTATTTGGCCCATGGTATTTTCCCATGGTATAATTAATAATTTGTCCCATGGTATTTGGCCCATGGTATTATTAATAATTTGTCCCATAGGCTTCACCTAAATAAAACCTTTTTTTGAGTTTTTGCAAATATAAAGTGGTTAATTGAGTAAATATAAAAATCAGTTTTATTTATTTACCATACCTCTAGTTTATTCATATTTTTATTTATTTACCATACCTCCTGAGTAATATAAAAAGAGGTTTTATTTATTTACCATACTTATGGTTTCTTTATATTTTTACTTATTTACCATATCTCTTTTTTGAGTGTTAGTAAACCTCTTCATATTTTAAGTTTATATGATTTAAATTTATTTTTAATGAATTTTTAATTGTTCATTTATATATTTATGTAAGTTATTGTTCAGGCCGACATTTTTTTTGGCTTCCGACATACTTACACATTAAGGTCATACTAGGCTGTAGAATGCGCCTCTCGACGCAATAACAAACAAACCCAAAACTTTAAATAATTAGAATAGTGAAAAAACTTGACTTTAACCTAAACAAATTAACACTTTATATGAATTGATTAATGTAAATCTGGCTAGCAGTAGCTGTAATATAATAAAAATGTAATTTAATTATTGGAGGTTTTGTTCTTTTTCCTGGTTAATTTTATCTCAAATTTAAAATTGCGCGTTTTAACTCAATAATTTAAATGTTCAAGATTAAACAAATTAACGCTAAATGAACTAATTATTAAGAGTTAAATTAACCATGTGAATTAATTGATATAAATCTCGTTGGCAGGATCCATGGTATAATAAAAATGTGATTTAATTATTGGATTTGTTTTCTTTTCCATAGTTAATTTAATCTAAAATCTAAAATAATGCCTTTTAAATGTTAATTAAAAAAAAGAATAAATATATTTATACGATTAAATCACATTTTTAGATAATACAAATTACGCTGTAATGCAAAGTCATATAAAGTCCTTATCAATCATCAAATCATACCATTGAATTCAACGCAGAAAAGCAAAAGGTCCAAAAGGTCCAATAACTAGACTGCGGCACAAAATAACTAGAGTGCGTGGAACAGTTAAACTAATATGATATATCTATTGAATTATTTTCACAATGTAAACGACGGAAGTAGAAATCTCCATTGAATTATTTTTGTATTCTCGTTGACAAAAATAGAAATATGCTAGTAAGATACTCTGGATTATATTCCATATTAGTTTTGATTGTATGTATTGTGATTGCATATCTATTCATTCTTGAGGTGAAATGTGTGTTTATTTCGTTCACTTTCCTTGAGTTCATTGCCTTGACGTCCATATCCTTTGGAACAATATGCAATTCAATTTCTGGTGCTTACCTAGTCGTTATAAAATTATGTGTGGCATCTATGTCCACTAAAACTTGGACAGTCATGCCAAGAATCTCCAAGTTAAGAAACTCCAAACTGTGTAATCAATATTTTATTTCCCCTAAAACATTGGCCTGCATACATCTCTGGTCTTTCCCCTGATGTATCTGTGCTAACTCCAAGGCCTCCTTCCATGCTACCAAGAATCTGTTCACATGTGGACTCCTAAAAAATCCTCCCAATAACATTGTGTGTGGAGAAACCAACAACTTTCCATTGACCAACTCAAATGGACTATACCCTATTGCAGAACTCTTTTGCAAGTTGTAGCTAAATTGAGCCACATCCAAGAGTTCAGGCCAATTCTTCTGATCATCCCTCACATAGTGTCGGAAGTAGGCCTCCAGCAATGCATTAATCTGTCCATTCTTCCCATCTGTCTGTGGTTGGTAACTCAAACTTTGCAACAAATCTATCCTGAATACCTTGAGTAATGTGTTCCAAAATTTACCATTAAATCTTGGATATCGATTGAACACAATACTCAATGGTACTCCCTCATTTTTCACAACGTGTTTGAAGAATAACTCAATAGTATTCTCGGATCCACATAGGATATTCGTCGTAATGAAGATGGCATACTTGGAAAAATGGTCGACAACATCCATAATCCCATTATACCCTTGCACAAGTGGTAACTGAGTGATGAATTCCATCAAAACACTCATCCATAGCCTCTATGGAATCAACAAAAGTTATAATAATCCTCCTTGTCTCTGTGTATTTGATTTATCCTTTTGAAAAATGATGCACGTATGTACATACTCCTCTAAATCCTGTCTCATCCTCTCCCAAAAGTATCCCCTCTCCAACAATTCTGAAGAACGACACTGCCCTAGGCGTCTAGCCCATGGAGAATCGTAGAACTCCTTCAAGAGGTACCTCCTAAGTCTAGATGACTTTAGAATGTAAATTTAGTTCCCATAGAACAAGAGTCCATATCGTAGGGAAAACTGCCGAGTCTTCCCCTCCTTCATGTGTGTCAGAATGCTCTTCTCTTGAATATTGGTGTCCACACTAGCTCGAAGTCTACTCTGCATCTCGTCAGTTATGTTGACTCTACTCCTCGTGAGTTCAAATTAGTGTTCCTCCTCCCCAAGGGAGACTAATTTTCCTTTCCTATTAAGGGCATCTGCAACTGCATTGAGTCTACCTGGCCTGTACTCAAGGGTCATGTCAAACTATGCCAAGAAGTCTTGTCAACGAGCCTGCTTCGTTGACAACATTGGTTGGGATGCAAAATAACTCGCTGCAACGTTGTGAGTCTTGAAAACAAAACGCTCCCCAATCAAGTAATGCATCTATACCTGTAAACAATGAATGATGGCAGTCATTTCCTTCTCATGGACTGGATATTGTCACTCTCTATCTTTTAACTTCTGACTCTCGTAGGCCATTAGATGCCCATACTGCAAAAGGACCCCTCCAATCGCAAAATCATATGCATCGGTATGTACCTCAAATGGTTTCTCAAAGTCAGGTAGCCTTAGTATCAGTGTTGTCACTATCCTCCTCTTCAATTATTCAAAATTTGCATGACACTTCTCTGTCCAATCCTATCACTTGTCCTTCTTCAAAAGGCTTGTCAGTGGTGTTGCTATCTTGGAATCCTCTTCTACAAACTTTCGTTGGTAGTTGGTCATTCCCAAGAAAACTCTCATATCATGGAAATTCTTTGGTACATCCCAATCCTCAATCTCCCGCACCCTACTCGGCTCCATCTGTATGTGACGTTGACCCACGATGTGTCCAAGGAACGGGATCTCAATTTGAGAGAACATACACTTCAACTTCTTCAAGAACATCTGATTTTTCTTCAGTGCCTTAAATACCAAAGCCAAGTGTCTCTTACGATCCTCTGTGTTATCACTGAATATCACAATGTCATCCAAGTATACAACAACAAATGTATCAAGGAATTCACGAAGAACATTGTTCATCAATGTGCAGAACATGTCAGGAGTGTTGCATAACCCCAATGGCATGAAAAGAAACTCAAAATTTCCATATAGGCCGTATGAAACCTGCATCGGATAACTCCTTTAGTTTTCATTTCAATTCATCCAATTCCAGCTCTGACAATCAATTAGGAGATTTTCCTGGGGGTTTCTTCTAAGGTTGTAGCTCAATGTTATAGTCCACTGCATGCCTTAGTGTTTCAGTAACTCATTAGGCATAATATATTCATATCGCTCCAATACATCATAAATATTGGTAGGAATAGGTGTCCCCACTCCTTCGTCATCATCCTCAACTTCTAAAACAACTGTCGCATATGTCTCAACATCTACATCCTGAATCTCCCTACTCATACTTAGTGCAAAAACATGTTGCACTATCACTTCCCTATGTTGTTGGTAGGTAGGTAAAGTCCACATTCGTGAGTCTCTGATCAATATGATCTCATCGCAAAATTGCACAGCAATTGCCTTGTTTCCCTTTAGAAAATCATGCACCAATATAATATCAAAGTTGTTCATATCCATCATCGTGAAGTCGAAACAACCCTTCCAATCAGAAATTTGGATAGGCACATCACTTTCAAATCCTGACACCTTAGCCCTTGAGTTCATTGTCTTGACGTCCACATCCTTTGGAACAATATGCAATCCAACTTCTCGTGCTAATCTAGTCGTCATAAAATTATGTGTGGCACTTCTATCCACCAAAGCTTGGATGGTTATGCCAAGAATCTCCAAGTCAAGAAACCCCAAATTGTGTAACCAACCTTTTCTTTCCCCTGAAACACTGGCCTGCATACATCTCTCGTCTTTGCTACACTTACTTGTATTGGCTTTGATACCAACTATCATGCCCCCGAGTTGATCCCTCTCCTCGGAGAATCATGTAGCACCGACTAAACATCTATACTTAGTTTTTTCTTTCATTTTTTCTTGAGTATGCCTACAAACATCATTATCTTTATCTTTATCCATTAATAGTTTTGTGCGGAATTATCATAACATTCAACAGTACCAATATGCTAGCAAAAGAGCAACAACAACAATATGAAAATTTTATAATTTCATTTATAAATTTTCATGTAAAAGTACAAAACTTTACAAAGGGGGGGTTCGTTCACCCAACTCTGTCTCTACCTGAATTACCTGCATGTTTAGATTGTTTTGTTGTTTTGTGCACGAGTCGTGCCAACCTTGTAACCTTCTGCACTCCACAACTACCCGCTACATGAATTCTATTGTTACACGACTCCTCCCTAACATGCACGCATAGTTGTGTTGCACCCGAGTCTACGCTATATGTTGCAAGACTCATGCAGTGCTCGACCTGCACTGTCATGCCAACATGATTCACCTGTTATCTTTTGCCCATCGCACCCAACTATGTTTGGCTTGTGCTCTGTTTACCCCGTCGGATCATCCATGGCCAAAATCTGCTTGAGTCTCACCCAACTCCTTGCACTGCAAACTCGTTGTGTGATCCTAACTACATTTCTTTGATGATCCTCCACCAATCTACTTGCCTCCATATTAATACGGTTCCATCATGGTGTTTACATGCAAGGTCATGAATCTACATGAGAAGGCCCACTGAGCTGACCATTTGTCCTTTTCACGTTGGCTTCCAACCGCAATACACCCCTTGGTCAATTTCCTGATATCCTTTGCTCGAGTCGTTGTCACGCTAGACGTTACACCAGAGTTGAGTTGTACACGACTCGCCCGCCGCTACAAGTGAGGGCGTGCTTGACCTGTATTAACCAACTCGACTTGGGTGCGCTCTGCCTGAATGCCCGACTCACCTGCCGTGGGGCACGCTTGCCACTTTCGCCTTGCTGCTACAAGTGGGCGCTCCCGCTACGCACCCATGTGCATCGTGTTGGGCACCCGAATCACCCGTGTTAGGCGTTGTTGGCTCGGAGCCCTGACACCAACGGTCTTTCCAATTTACACTAATCCAACTCCATAGAAATAATTAACCACCGATTATTCATTTATTTATTTAACTGAGAAAAGAAAAAGGTCCAATAACTAGACTGTGCCACAATATTAAGAGATTACGTCGGATAATTAAACTAATATAGGATGAATTATTTTCAGATACCACAGAATTCAATGCAGAAAATAAAAAGGTCCAATAAGTTGACTATGACACAATATTACGAGATTGCGTCGAATAATCATAATTAATGGGTTATGTTGCATTTTCGTTGTAATCGATATGGATAAACAACAATTGCAATATGTGTTGGTTTGTATATATCTATGATGCAACAATGAAACGATATTTTTGGGATTTGTAAATTAATAGTGGTTATGATTATGCATGGCCATGTGTGTCATATTCTTGTATGAAAAAGTAAATAAAATAATATAGTAAACAATAGTAATTACAAGGTGCCTGAAGTTCAGATTGTATAAGAGTCCTATAAAAGTGTTGCCTAAATGCTTAATGATGTCATAAATAATTGAATAAATGAAGTTAATGACCTCACAATATTTATCTTTTTATGTGCTGTAAGATTGAATATGGCCATCTATCCACATCCTCTCTTCCACTTTTCTCTCTTTCTTTTGGAGCAAGCTTCATGTCCCTCAATTACTAGTGCATCCTTGCTCTTGCAATCACTACATAAATTATTTTCTCTTATTCTCCTTGTATTATCTCAAACAAGCATGGGCCTGAATACTTTCCTCAAACAATTTAATTTCGGTATGGTAATATGGCCATCTATCCACATCCTCTCTTCCAATTTTCTCTCTTTCTTTTGGAGAAAGCTTCATGTCCCTCAATTACTAGTGCATCCTTGCTCTTGCAATCACTACATAAATTATTTTCTCTTATTATCCTTGTATTATCTCAAACAAGCATGGGCCTAAATAATTTCCTCACACCATTTAATTTAGGGATGGTAATATGGCCGTCTATCCACATCCTCTCTGCCAATTTTCTCTCTTTATTTTTGAGCAAGCTTCATGTCCCTCAATTACTAGTGCATCCTTGCTCTTGCAATCACTACATAAATGATTTTCTCTTATTCTCCTTGTATTATCAAACAAGCATGGGCCTGAATACTTTCCTCACGCCATTTAATTTTGGGATGGTAATATGGCCCTCTATCCACATCCTCTCTTCCAATTTTCTCTCTTTCTTTTGGAGCAAGCTTCATATCCCTCAATTACTAGTGCATCCTTGCTCTTGCAATCAGTACATAAATTATTTTCTCTTATTATCCTTGTATTATCTCAAACAAGCATGGGCCTGAATACTTTCCTCGCACCATTTAATTTTGGGGTGGTAATATGGCCCTCTATCCACATCCTCTCTTCCAATTTTCTTTCTTTCTTTTGGAGCAAGCTTCATGTCCCTCAATTAATAGTGCATCCTTGCTCTTGCAATCACTACATAAACTATTTTCTCTTATTCTCCTTGTATTATCTCAAACAAGGATGGGCCTGAATACTTCCCTCACACCATTTAATTTCAGGAACCATCCCGTTTACTTCATGGACCACTCAGGTTTAATTCCTATCTCCAAGTTCAAGATTCTTCCTTGCACAATAAATTGTACCTACCCTACTGGGAATTCTGCATCCTTAGTTCTAGAATCCATGTCCACACATTTAGTCTCCTTTTTTTTTGTTATTCCAATTATTGCAACATATGTACATTCTTTTTACAATGCAACTCATATGAGAACCTTGGGTGGGACTGTGACAGAAAATAAAATTCATGAAAACTAAGAATGAGCAAAAACCCTTTCCTAGGGTCACAAATCTACACGATAAGTCCCACCGAGTTGACCATCTATCCTTTTAATTTTGGCTTCCAACCGCAATACACCCCTTGGTCAATTTCCTGATATCCTTTTCTCGAGTCGTTGTCACGCTAGCCACTACACAAGAGTCGAGTTGTCCACAAGTCGCCCGCCACTACAAGTGAGGGCGTGCCTAAGATGTATTAACCAACTTGACTTGGGTGTGCTCTACCCGAATTCCCAACCCACCTATCATGGGGCATGCTTGCCACTTTCGCCCCATCGCTACAAGTGGGCGCTCCCGCTACGCTCCCATGTGCATCGTGTTGGGCACCCGAATCACCCGTGTTGGGCGTTGTTGGCTTGGAGCCCTGACACCAACAGTCTTTCCAATTTACACTAATCCAACTAGATAGAAATAATTAACCACTGATTATTTATTTATTTATTTAACTAAGAAAATAAAAAGGTCCAATAACTAGACTTTGCCACAATATTAAGAGATTGCGTCGGATAATTAAACTAATATCAGTTGAATGATTTTCAGATACCACTGAATTCAATGCAGAAAATAAAAAAGGTCCAATAAGTTGACTACAACACAATATTATGAGCTTGCGTCGAATAATCGCAATTAATGGGTTATGTTGCATTTTCGTTGTAATCGATATGGATAAACAACAATTGCAATATGTGTTGTTTTGTATATATCTATGATGCAACAATGAAACGATATTTCTAGGATCTGTAAATTAATAGTGATTATGATTATGGGCGGAAACGTGAAGCTGGGTTACACTTTTGTGAGAATCGGGGGCAAAAAAAAATTTTCGGCAATAGTTCGGCCGAACATTTTATAAAGTTAGGCTGAACTTTATAATAGTTCGGCCGAACTATTTTAGTACGTTCGGCCGAACTTTTGAGTCCGTTAATATTGACGGCACTGTGACGGCCCAGTAAACAGAATTTTTGCCGGAGGTTTGCAAAACCGGCAATAATAGTTCGGCCGAACTTGTAAGTTCGGTCGAACTACGTTTTTATAAATAAATCGCCCGCGAAAGTTGTCAGTTTACTGTTTTCATTGTTTCCGCGCGTCTTTTTGTTTTCTGTCGATTTCCGCTGGGCGATTTCCGCGCGATTGGTGGTCGAGGTTCAACGCGATTCATTGTTTCCGCGCGATTCATTGCTGGTCGAGGTTAAGATCTGCCGGGTACGTTGAGCTCTATCATCTGCCGGGTACGTTGAGCTTTATCTGTAAACTGGTTATATGAAACCTATGTAAACAAGCGTGTAAAATAGTAACATATGAACATTTTCCAGCAGTGTGTTATGACTGTTTTTTTTTTTGTGTAAAATAGTAATCTGTATAAACTTGAGTATATGTTGTGCTACAGATTATTATTTGTAATGTCTGTAGAAAATCTCAGAAACAGGACTGTTTATGTATTATTGATCTGTGAAAAACATTGTCAAAGGGACCATTTCAATTATGTAAAACAAAATGCTTTTTGTGAGGTTTATTTATCTATTGACCATCGATTCTATCTGCCCATCCTTCCATTCTCCACGCATCGTCCAGCCTTCATTCCTTTGCATATGCTGCCTATTCTTTCCATCGATTCACCTCTGTCCAGATCCGATTTCCGCAAATTCAAACAAAGGTCAAACGCACGCTGCATCTGTCAACTTCTTCACGCTGCCCTAGCTTCTTCATCTAAATCTTTCCTGCGTCCTCTCTTCTGCCCGCCATCCATATCAACCTGCTCCTGCACACAAACAACAAACAAAAAAGGTTGAACGCAGAGCTGGATCTCCAAACCCGCCTTCCCGTCCAAGCTCCTTGCCGTATGCACCATTTCCTCCTGCCCGAGCTGCCGTCCAGACCCACGTCCAAGTGGACCTGCGTAAACTCAAAACAAGAAAGTCAGAAACACAAAAAAATTGCGTTAGATTTTTTCACGCCGGCATTTTTTCAATTTTTGATCGATTTCATTTTTAATTCATTGTGTTAACGTAGGGTTAGGATTCGATTTTCTTTTTATAGCGTAAGTTTTCTTTGTTATGTTTTAAGTTCGACTTTTATTTAATTGTAGATTGTAATTTCGATTTTTAGTTTAAGCTGTAGAGTAAGGCACGTAGTTTAGTTTTTATTTTTATTTTTTAGATGTTCTTACTGTTTAGATTTCAAATTAATTTATTTTTTGTTTCAAACTTAGTTTTAGATTTGATTAACTTTTAGATTTTAGATTCCGTGCATGTAGTTGAAATCATACTTGTTATACTAGTATTCCAGTATGATCATTCATTAGTATAAACACATATAAATCACTATGATTACACTATCATTATTCATAACAATACTATGATTACAGTCTTAATAAAAGCATGAGTACTGGTTTAGATCAGCTTACTTGGAACATGAGTGGTCATAACACCATTGGTTCGTAGTAGAACTCTTAGACCTGTGTGTAATGATAAAGCTTCATGATATTACTTTCATAGCACATTTTCATCAAAAATTTTCTCAAAAGCATGTACGTAGATCCTAGATCCTACTCCTGAACATGTATTTCAATCATAAGCAAGCATTAAAGCATTAGCAATACCCAAAACAAGACAGTAGAACAATCCTCAAAAGATTAATTTTCATCCACTAAATAGCAACCCTCTTACCTACCACGTAGTTTATATTTTGTTAAATTAAATATCAAATGTTGTTATTATAGAAGATATGAACATTGTCAATTTCATAGTAGGATTTTAAGTAAATGATTAGTTTGTTGGAAAGTAATATATTTTGGTTTGGTTTAGATAGGAATTATAAAAACCATATTATAGGTTCAATTAATTTACTTTTTCTAAATTGTATGAACCATTGTAGTGTTTGTAGAAGTTAAATTTAACTTATCCTTGTTGTGTATTTGAAAAAATAATTGGATCATAAAAAGTTCAATGATTTATTCTCTATCATGTTTTCAATTGATTTGACCCTAGTCAATATGGTATTATTCTTTATCACAAAACTAGAAACTCCACTAATGAGGAACTCTATTACTTTATTCCTTTTTGCGTTTCTTTTCTCTTAGTATTAGCCTTAAACGTTGATTTTTGTTAGTTAGATATGATATGATTTTTTTTTTTTTACTTTAAGAACCAAAACTTTGGAATTTCTCCAGCACTTCATATAGTTTATCTCATTTCTAGGGCCTTCTAAATACTTATTTTGAATGAAGAAGCATGCTAAATGCCTTTCTTTTTAGGGCTTTTTAAATACTTATTTTGAATGAAGAAGCATGTTAAATGCCTTTCTTTCTTCAAAAGCATGTGCATGAACATGTTTTCTTAATGTAAAGTGTGTATAAATTATGTCTACATTTCCATTTTTGATTGAGAGTTAATTGCTTAGCATATATTGTGCAAGTGTACTTCAGAAGTATAAGAACCTGGATTGACATTTAATGCAAGTAATTTATCTCACAATTTATTTACCCATTAGGATGCTTTGACCTAGTAACTTGAGAGATGAAAAAGATCCTATCACATTAACATGAGGATCCATTTTCACAATGAACATTAGGAAAAGACAATATTCATTGCAGTTGGTAATATAGTCAACTAGTAGACTATTCAATTATTAACAAAGTTGATGAAAAAATGCAAGGAATTTAAGGTTGCGTTTCAATTTTGAAAATTTTCTACAATAATTTTTGTAGGATAATTTGTTAATGCAAGTTTCCATAGTTATTTATAATTTTTATTTTAATAGAAAGAGCCTTCAACCAAAAATACCCAAGGTTAGTCCCGCGTGTGCCCTTTGAGACACAGTAGGTCATCCCACCAATTCATGCCCCATGCTTCATGAGTTGAAGGGTATCCTTCATACCCCTTAAGCACCCCCATTTCTCCCCACTCCATCATGTGATGTTGCCACCTCATCACGTAATAAGGGTTTAAGAACAAACGACCTCTTGTCTATTTATGTGAAACACAAACATTATACGCAACATTGTCTCAATCTCCGACGATATCAAGATGTGTTGGTCACCATACATCATGCCTCAATAGTAGCACCACAACTTACACCAACCTCATATGTTGATGATTCCTCTTCCACCATTTATTATGTCACGAACTCGGTTAATTAGTATTTGGCATGCCCTTGAGTGCTCTATGTTAAAGACACTCATCTCATCTATATGTGTCTTGTACTCATCAAATACCATCATCACTGCATGCATCAAGTGACATATCCCCCTCATCAAGATCCCAATCCGCCTAATTTTGGATGCTCCTCATACACTAAGTACCTTGACCATATCAATGGAATACCCAACTCCTAGCATGGTTCCCACCACACCAACACAACTATTGGAGATTCAAACGACCTCACCACTTAGAAAATGATACGAAATTATTTCACCCCCTTGTACTAGAACAATACATAGAAAGAATAACATAATTAATAGAAGAGATAAAAATATGAATTAGAGAAAGGCATGGATAACATATTAAAGGAAATAATAGAGCTCATGTACAAATTTCCATATTTGTTGCATTTATGTGTGTCTAACATAACTCTACTTTCAACATCTTGCTTCATGCAACATGCACCATACTTTGAATTTGCAAAGACCCAGGAATTCTCCACCCCCCATTTAAATGACCCTACAAGTTGATTCTTTTAGTTTTTTCACTTTATAAGCATAAACGTACGATTATGCATGATGGAGAATCTCTAGCGCTTTCCCTTGTTAATATATTTAACAAGGGAAAGCGCTAGATATTCTCCGTCATGCATAATCGTACGTTGGATTTGGTGATAATTGTCTCCATATTTTGGCTTTAGAATATATTGTGCAAGTGTACTTTAGAAGTATAAGAACCTGGATTGACATTTAATGCTTGTAATTTATCTCACAATTAATTTACCCATTAGGATGCTTTGACCTAGTAACTTGAGAGATGAAAAAGATCCTATCACATTAATGTGAGGATCCATTTTCACAATGAACATTAGGAAAAGACAATATTCATTACAGTTGGTAATATAGTCAACTAGTAGACTATTCAATTATTAACAAAGTTGATGAAAGAATGCAAGGAATTTAAGGTTGCATTTCAATTTTGAAAATTTTCTACAATAATTTTTGTAGGATAATTTGTTAATGCAAGTTTCCATAGTTATTTATAATTTTTATTTTAGAAAGAACCTTCAACCAAAAATACACAAGGTTAGCCCCCCGTGTGCCCTTTGAGACACATTAGGTCATCCCACCAATTCATGCCCTATGCTTCATGAGTTGAAGAGTATCCTTCATACCCCTTAAGCACCCCCATTTCTCCCCACTCCATCATGTGATGTTGCCACCTCATCACGTAATAAGGGTTTAAGAACCAACGACCTCTTGTCTATTTATGTGAAACACAAACATTATACACAACATTGTCTCAATCTCCGACGATATCAAGATGTTTTGGTCACCATACATCATGCCTCAATAGTAGCACCACCACTTACACCAAAATCTTGTGACATCTTGTCACAAACAAAACCATCAAACTGAAAACACATCATTTTCTCCTTCAAAGAAAAAAAAATTCACATCATGTGAATATGTCCATGTACTCTTACATATTGGTGTACACAACCATCAACCAAACAAGTTGACAAAACATGCCTCTTCAAACAACTGACTCTTAGCTCAAATAATAGAGCTCATGTACTTTCTCTAACAAGGGAAAGCGCTAGATAGTCTCCATCATGCATAATCGTACGTTGGATTTGGTGATAATTGTCTCCATATTTTGGCTTTTTGACCCGCAAAACATAATTAGTTTAGAAGGGAGGGAAGGAGGGATGATCACATTGACTTGTTTGATGACCTGTCTATGAAGATTAACTAGTACCTCAAGAATTATTTTTTTGCGTAGGGAAAGAGACACATTCCCATGTCTAGTTCTTTGATATTGTTAATGCCTCTAGTGTTTACTTCTACAAGTTCTATAGGAAGAGTCTTTAAAGGGCCAGGTAGCCTCTGGATCTCATCTTTTATGAAAGGTGACATATCTAGTAAATGCCCCTGCAGTCAATCTCTGGAATGGATCTAAATAGAAGTTCTTCATTTTTTAATATTCGTAAAACACAACAACTTTAAGGTTAACTATGTACATGTTCCATTCATCATGAACACAAACCTCACAAGCCTCCTTGGCTTTGGAGCATTTTCCATGTTTTCCATAACCAAGACCCAAATAATTAGGCCCTTCTTGAAGAACATTTTGGCTCAACTATGCCTTGTACATGCTTGCCTTTAAAACCCTTTACTTTCATAGCACATTTTCATAAAAAATTTGGACCTTGTTCCTCTAATGTCTCTAATGTCTCTCAAAAGCACGTACACATTCATTTTCAGAGGAAATTGAAGGTAGAAACCAATAGCTAATTCTTCTAATTAACCTTGACTAAAATGAGCTAAATTGTACTTTGATACGAACTTGATTTAAATTGTCCACCCCACATTAGGCACCAATGATTATAACCTTTAATGGGCTAGCACTAGTTTGTAATCATCATCTCAAAATGGCCTAGTAGATGAAAAATTATCATGTTTTTAATCATCGTTTCACACCATCTACATATGACCCTTCTACACATTATATGATTGAATTTATGGTAGGTCATCACTTCTATCTAGACCACGATTGATTGTGACATTAGGTGAATAAAGGAAATTTGATAAGGAAATGATCAGTATAAGTTTGTCCTCCTCCACGCACTCCATATCTAATGATTGCCTATTTTTCTCTTCCAACATTTTATTTTGGAAATTCATTTTGGTAGTTAATTCTACTATTTAGTCACAACACACTTGGAAGTCAAAGAAATTGTTATATATACACTACTAAACTCAATTAACATTGTTTGTTATTGGACTTTACAATAAAAAACAACGTAGAGTTCATTAATGTAGTAGTGTATAATATGATAATTATATGTATAGTGGTGTGGCTATCGATAAAATTAGCTGCTAATGAATTTCGAGAATAGAAAGTTGGAAGTGGAAAATTGAGAAATCACTAGCTATGGGGCGGATGGAGGAGGACAAGCGAGAAACTATCTTCTGCTTATAAAATGTATTTTATTCACCTGTTGTCACAATCCATTCATGGGATAGGTAGAGGATGACATTTCAAAAATTCATGCATATAATATGTAGAAGGGGTCATGTATGAGATGGTGTGAAGTGATGATGATGGACATGGTAAATTTTCATGTGCCAAGTCATTTTTAGATGATGATGACAAACCAATATTAGCCATTTTAAGGTTATAAGCATTAACAAGAAATATGGGTAAGGAAATTCAAAGTGCCAAATTCTAAGGAAAAAGCCATATTTGCTTCTCAAAAACTTTATTTGATATATTCTTAAAAAACCAAGTACAAATTTTAGTAATCCTAGAATCATGCTTTACATAAGGTAAAAGTGGGGAACTCATGACGTGTACTATAGATAAAAAAAAACATTTACACAAGTACCAAAAAATATATGATAAAAATTGACAAACTACATACCCTTAAGCTCAAGGGGATATAATCATTCTTGCCTTCCATATAGATAATGAAAATGATTGTTCTAAGTCTCATGTTGCTTCTCATGTTATTTTATAAACCTTGGTTGGAAAGAAAAATAGGAGGGCTGAAATGTAAGAAATATAGAACATATTGGATTTAACATCCCCAAATTGGATTTTACTCTAAGGTATTGATTTTTTGAAATCTATTTTGTGAATGTCGACCAATAGATATATATCATGGAGGATGAAAGACGAAGATCAACCGAATCCCATATGGAGTCTCGGGGATCGGAGGATGTTCACGGTATTTAAATATAATCTTAAATCTACATACATGTGTGTACCTATGGAATTGATTTTTTTACCAACTTTGTGAGTGAAATTAGTTGTTAACAAGTTTCATATTTTAATTTTTAGGAGGCAAGAGGAGAAGGCTTTCTACTCCATCAATGGAGCGTGGCCAAGGTTCAACCGGTCGAGGTAGCAGGGTGTCGGAAGGGGGTGATATTTATTCCCCCGAAGGCCAGCAATCAACGGCTGCTGGTTCTCAACAGGGTCACTGTGGGTCTGGTTCTCAGTAGCATCATTCTGGGGCTGGTTCTCAGCAGGGTCATGTTGGAGATGATGTTAACCAACAAGATCAAGGTTGCCATCAATTTCAATATTTTTTCATTAAATTTTTACAACTTTTTTTACACGTGTTTTTTCTAATATATGAAATTATATATATATTGATGTAGAGGCTCAAAATGTTCGATCCAGTGGTCAAAAAAGACGCAGGGCAGCGCGCTACATTGAAGAAGAAGGCTGTCAACCTAGCACAACTTATCCGGCTGAGATTACTGATATACCATGGGAAACGAACATGGCGGAATGCACCTTACAAAGGTGTCAAAGCCTTTATGCAAAATTGCAAAGAGATCTCCAGGATTTGTCTCTACCTGCTGAGAGTAGACAAAGCCTACAAATAGTTACACATTCATTGAGTGAAATGGTAAAAGTGTACAAAGATTTGGGGCCAACCACTGATTCGTTTGTAGAAGTGATGAGACAGAGAAGAGAAGAAGTGATAGGTCCCGATAAATGGCAAGACATAAAAAAACAAGTTTCAAGAGATCAGGCTAAGTCAATGTTTAATTATAAGGAAGGGCCAAAAAGAAAGATGTTGAAGGTGCAGTATTTCAAGCACCCAGACATAGCAAAATATTTGTATAGTCGACATCTTGCGGCCTTTGGAAGGCTTCCATGGAACGATGAGGTTCCTCTTTATTTTGCACAAATGTTTTATGCAGAATTTTTTAAGGGTATGAAACCCGACTACAATGATCTTCCTTCAGATTTTTTTGGCCCGGGGAGAGGTCTATTATGTCAACGTAAGGGCGCAAAGCGAGATGTGGAGTTGCCTCGCCCTGAGCCACCATTGGTGAGTCGACTGTCTCGAGTCGAAACCTTGCGATCAGAGATGGATGCGACTTCTCAAATAAGTCGTGAAGCAAGAGATGTTATGATCGAAAATGTTCATAGCGGATTGAGTGGAGTCGATCTTGGCTTAAATTGACAAAGAGCACGTGAATATGCACGTGCCAATTTTGTTTATCATACAGATGAGGAGATTTACAACATGAATGTTGAAGATCTCCGAACATACGCAATAAATTTTCGCAATGGTCTGCAAGACCTAATTTTTCGTGAGGAAGAGGGCACCGGAACGGTATGTGTTAGTGACCTTAGGATTTGAAATTATATTTACATATACATGTGTACAATTTGTAATAAAGACATGTGTATGTACACATGTATACATTTATTTGTATGTGTACATTAATCTAACAAAAAGGTATGATTATATGTTAAAACACCATTTGCAGTTCTCAGGCATGATGCGTGATGAAAATGTTAATATTACATTTGGGACCTCTGGCTCAAACGATGCAGATGGGTCTGCTCATCATGATATGTTGGCACATGTATGTTAGTGTTTTTTAAGTGACTCTAAAATAAATAATTGTTGCCACACATGTACATGTATGTATATATATTTAATTCGATAAAATGTTTTAACAGGTACCGATTCCGTCTGATGTTTTTGGGATGTCGGTACCTTCTTCTTCTTTAGGAGATATACCTTCTACTTCATTGGGAGATGCACAAGTATGGACAATTTTTCACAAGTTCAAAATTTATGTTACCTCAACAAGTTCCATAAAAAATTGAGATATATAGAGAGAGATCTATATTTTGAGTTATTTAAAATTTTTTGAATTTAGGTTTGTATAGAATATTTTTTTAATCCGAGGACTTTAGCGACGGAGATAGGGACATCCACAGCATTTGAAGAAGTTGTCTTAAGTTCTTTTTCTTAATATTATTGTTCAAATAAGTTTATATATATGTACACACGTGCATTTTCATTTGAAAGTTTTTAATTTATACAAATTATTTCTGTATATATATATATATATATTTATATTTAACTGTACATGTATATTGTACAGGTTACCACTAGAGATGCTTCTATGGCCGATCCAGTTCATCAAATGGAGAGGCAACCTTACGAGGTATTGTGCGATTTTTTTGTTATATTTTGTTTTTTACATGAAGTTCTAGATATATATATTCTCGTTCATTTTTAAAACTTCAAATTTTAATGTTCAAGTACATGTACATTGTGTATGTAGGTTTTCCCTTTACAAGATAGCGAGCCAACCGAGCCCCAGAGGCTAGATCTTCCATTTGATGGACAAGATATACAGTAGATTTAATTTTATTTCAAAATTTAGATGATTTTAAAATTTGTTAAACTTGATACAGTTTGATACTTGAGTGAGATTTACAATTTTTGGACATATTTTATTACAATATGTTTTTTGGACATATTTTTGGACATATATGTTAAATGTTTTTGTTGGATAGTTGAATTATAATTGGCATGGCATGTGATATTTAATGTTAAATGTTTTTGTTAGATAGTTGAATTATAATTGGCATGGCATGTGATATTTAATGTTAAATGTTTTTGTTAGATAGTTGAATTATAATTGGCATGGCATTTGAAGTTTTTAAAACTACATGAGTGATGGAATGTGAACCTACATTTGCACATGTGGTAAATTGAAATGTTACTTGTAACAAGACAATCCCCATTGATTTCATTACATTATATGTTGATTTCTGATTTGATATAATTGCATACATATGATGGTACATTACTTGTAAAGTCATTGGATTAATAACTTGTTCATTGATTTCAGTGTTCTTTGGATGGTTGAATTATAGTTGGCATGGCATGTGATATTTAATGTTAAATGTTTTTGTTGGATAGTTGAATTATAATTCTAATGGTATCTGAAGTTTTTAAAACTAAATGAATGATAGAATGTGAACCTACATTTGCACATGTGGTAAATTGAAATGTTACTTGTAACAAAGCAATCCGCATTGATTTCATTATGTAGTATATGTTGATTTATGATTTGATATAATTGCATGTATGATGGTACATTACTTGTAAAGTCATTGGATTAATAGTGTTCATTGATTTCAGTGTAAGCGCAAAAAATTATTGACGATGTAGAATGATTTTTGTGTTATAATAATTAAACCTAATAATATTGGAGAGCAAGAGAGACTTGAGGTATGGTGTTTACTACGAGGGCACAATGGAATTAATATACTTGGGCCTCCAATCCCTTCTCATTTAATTTTAATATTGTTGAATTGATTTATTCAGTTAGGGTATTTTCAAGGAGTCACACATGGTATTGTCTTCTTTCTTTAACTCGTAGATTATATAGTGCCTCTAGGGACAAGGTTATCAAGCCTGCTTGACATTGGAAGTGCCTTGCATACTACTGTTAGGGTCGTTGAGGGATTTTCATTCATTAGGACAAGGCTTGTATAGAAAATAGAGGAAAGAAAACTTAGATAACTTTTTTCTTGAAACTGAAGGAATTGTTACAATGGAAGGGTGTTAATGTTATCCTAGATGTATTTGTTGTGTAATAATGGAAAACATAAAGGGAATTTGGAGCTAGATGCATTAGCTGAGGGAGATGAAGGTGGAAGTTTTTCAAGTCCTAAATATAAATGGTTTAGGATGTAAGGCACGAGTGAGTTCACAACTTTTGAGGGACCCCAAACTTGAGATCATCATAAAAGAGAAATTGTAACTTAGTTGCATTCAGCTAGAGTCAAAAGGGAATAAATTCAAGTCATTTATGGAAACCCATGAACATAAATCTGTTCTCATAGATCCTAAGCTAGAATCATTGCACACTTTGGTACACAAAATGGTTAACTCTATTCATTTCTCCTTAAAGCCTACATAGTGTTCTACACATTTCCCAAATTTCTCTACGGACTCTTTTCATCCTATACATTCTAGAATGCATGAGCATTTTCCAATGGCTCAATGCCCCTATCATTTTTTTACCAAATATTTCTTATAAAGAAATCAATCCGTTGGTTCCAACTGAGAAGGTGTAAATTCCTTGTTATGGAAACAAAATACCAAGTTGATGTCATGGTAGAAGCCCCATGTGGAGCTACATGTATGTAATTTTCAGTTATTGTCAGGTTTTTTAGAGTATTTTCTTTGATAAATCAATTTATCTATGATTATTTTTTAGTAGGCATAGGAAAATAAATTTTTCACAATTTTTGAATTACCGTCTTGAAGTTTGGGTACATTTTGAAGATATTTTGGGTACATAATGTTTTTTATGCTATGTATCTTTCATTGTATAGCTAAACTACCATAAATCCTTTTAAACAAATATTACTTTTTTTGTTAAAAAAATTAACAATATTAAATGAAGGTGAATGTAAATCATTTTGAAGATATTGAAGGATTTGGCACCAACATCTTGACCTTTGACATTTAAACATTCAATTAATCTCAATGTTTTCTAACTTTCATTTATTTGTTGATAATTTACTCCCTTCTTCCACATTAAATCTATCACATATCTCACACATGTATAATCCTACCACCATATTGGTTTATCCACCATTTTTAAATATCACTTATTTCACAATCTTATTGGAGAGACATGGAATAACCTTCCACAACATTAAATACTTCAAACATAATCATACCACTATATTGGTTATCCACCATTTTGATTATCACTTAATGAACGTTTCTTGAGAAGATTAGAATCCTTATCTTTATGAATCCCTGTATAAATTCAAGTTTTACGAGCAATATTGAATCTATAATTTATGTCTTATCATCTATTATCCATAATTAATGTGTTCTACACCCATAATGTGTTATATACCCTCAATTTTTCTTAATGATATTCCTTTTCAAAACTCTGAAATAATTTTTTATGGCTTGCATGTCTAAATTGTAATGATATTTACAATTTATTTGCAAGATTAATTGTAAATGTATGGCTTAATGACAAATTTGAAGAGAAAAATGAGACACATTGAAAAAAATTGAGGCAAATAAATCATTTCTCTTTCTTCAAGTTCACATAATCACCTTTGTATTTAGGTATTTAACATATATATTCCTCACTATTTTAAACTAGTAATAATATGTTTTTATATGTGTTAATGGCATTAACTTATTTAATATTTGATTAATATTTGAGTAAATTATATTTCATCTCAACCATTTAGTATTTTGTTCATGTCATCCTTATCCATATTCGAATATATACTTAATCATACAAAATCCTTATCCATATTGATCACAAGAATTAAGAGAATGTCTCGGTCCATCATTGGTATGGTCCATCATAGAATGATCATCCATGTCAATGACTCTTAAGTCTATCTTTCCAAACCATGACCCTACTCTCACATGTGTGCTTTTCATGACACCGGTCGTGCTACTTTTATCCTTGAGTTGACTGCCTTGAAAGCACTCAACTCTTTCTCGATGCTAGCCTTCCTCTTTCTAAGAGATGAAGCTGCCTTTCGACTTGGGAAGCTATGGGTAGCCCCGTGTCTATCAAAGCAGAGAACTTTTTCCCATGTACGGTTGTAGACATGAATCTCAAGTCCAAGGAACTTTCATCATCATTCCTCCTCCTTGTCTTGTGCATTACTTTCGCAATCTTCTTCAACATTTCCTCTTCCAATATGTTTTTCGAACTAGCCCTTGGCTTAACAGTGCTTTTCACATATCTCTTCTCATGAAGCTCCATATAAGAATTTGATCCTGGGCTTGCTTGAATTGGTTCAAGCTCTTTCTTTTTCGAATTCTGTCTAATTGCTCCAATACGACATATATCAAGACTCATTCCAAACGAAGTGCACCAATCCTCTTAGTGTGGTCGTCTTCTTTTCCAAGTGTGCCAACACATGCATTTTCTTTCTTCAAACCAATAGGTTTCGGATCAAGAAAGTCCCTCTTGATCTTATCTTCCATGTTCTTGACTTTACCCTGCAACGTGGTGCTTATTTCCTTCAAGTGAGCCCTTTCCATAAAGAGTTCTTGAAGTGTTTGTTCACCTTGTCGTATCTCCATGTCAAGCTTTTCAATTTCAGCAGTTTGTCTAGAAAGTCCATCCTTGGAATTTTTTGCGTGAAAAACCAAGTAGGTTGAACCAACATTGGTCTAGTGCATTGGAATTCATTAAAGAATTGGTCATTGGCGCTGCTTCAAGCTAGGAGTGAGCATCGTCACCAACCTGCTTTGAATATTTTACACTCCCTATGGTGAATGATACTTTAAATTGATTGACAGTCTAAGAATTTCGAATTTTTCCGAATGCCAAATGATCTTACAAAGTTACTATTTATAATATTCTAGTAGGTCATTTGGCGACAACTTTTACCAAAAACTTGAAACGACTTTGGCGTGTGATATTTAATTTGTTAAATGTTTTTGTTGCATTGTTGAATTATAATGGGCATGGCTTAACAGTGCTTTTCACATATCTCTTCTCATGAAGCTCCATAGAACAATTCGATCCTGGGTCTGCTTGAATTGGTTCAAGCTCTTTCCTTTTCGAATTCTGTCTAATCGCTCCAATACGACATATATTGACTCCTTCCAAACGAAGTGCACCAATCCTCTTAGTGTGGTCGTCTTGGTGTGGCGTGTGATATGTAATTTGTTAAATGTTTTTGTTGGATTGTTGAATTATAATTGGCATGTGGCATGTGAAGTTTTTAAAACTCCAGTTTTGGATGGTTTCAATCTACATTTTGCATGTGATATTTAATGAACTTTAAATGTTAAATGTTTTAATGATGCACAATATATAATCGAAAGGGTTTTAAGACTTAAAGTTTTGGATGGTTTCAATTTACAACTTAAAGTTTTGGATGGTTTCAACCTACATTTGCACATATGGTAAATTGAAATTATGTTACTTGCAACAAGACAATCCCCATTGATTTCATTGTATATATTGATTTCTAATTTGATATAATTGCATGTATGATGGTACATTACTTGTAAAGACATTGGATTAATAGTGTTCATTGATTTTACTTTAAGCGCAAAAAATTATTGATAATGTAGAACGATTTTTGTGTTATAATAATTAAACCTAATAATATTGGAGAGCAAGAGAGATGAGGTATGGTGTTTACTACAAGAGTTCGAGCGGGGCATTCAGTGACAACTTTTACTAGAAACTTGAAACAAAGAGAATCTATCTTTTGCTAGGACATCATGTAAGATGCTCGACATAAACAGTAAAATTGTACTTAAAAGCCGAGATTCGGGCAAGTGGGGACAACCACTTGTTATCTCGTCCCTTGGAGGATAGGCCATATGGGGACCGAATCTGACTTTACAAAATAAAGTGAAATAATTTGTACCATATGGTCGGAGAACATATACAAAAACAATTAATATACAAGAACAATTAATTTCATTCTAGAATATATATATATCCAATACATATTTAACATTTTTAATCAATGCGCATGTATAGAAAAACTATTTTCAGTGGAAACTAGAGCACGTGCTTGTACCCAAACAATTTGTAACATTTGCAAACCACAAATAACATAAGCAGTTCAATTTTTAGTTGAGTACTGAAAGGTTTAAAAGATAATAAATTGTTGTCCTGACACTTCACTCAAAAAAATTCTAATGGAATTCCATCCTCAATAATCCGTTCATGATTGGATTTTGACATTTTCCATTTCTTAATTTTTGATTTTTTCTTTGATTGAACTTCTATCAACTTTATGCGTGCTGCACACACCAAGTGACTATATTGACAACTTATGGAATTAGGTTCATAGTCTTCGAAGTAAACAAAGTCTCCACTTTGACGAGTTTGTTTGAAAAAATAACCTTTCGGTATAATAGACCCTTTGTCATACTGAAATCCGTGATCATTATAGTCTTGTAATAATTTCATTTTTTGTTCAGTGCAACGCATCAAATAATACTTCACATTTTCACCGTTGTCAATAGGTGCAATTACAGCAAAAACATCTCCTGCACAATAAAATAAATTTCACATTTAATTATGCATATTTAAATTTAAATTTGTAAATCTTTAAAAATCATTAAAAAGTAATTCAAATGTTACCTTCTCTAACAAGATCAGAAACTCGATCACCATCGGATGATATTGTAGTTTCATCTGATTCCATTTCTTCAATCATTGCAACGGACATTTTTCCCTTTGTATTTAGCTCTGTATGTTTCCAATCGTTCACATACATTTTGTTTTCACAGATGTCATTGGATTTTGTGTTGTCTATGCAAACATCACAAAAACAAGAATATTTTCTTTTATCCAATGCAAACACATTTCTGGACAATTTTGTTTGAATTGAATGCAATTTTCGAGTCCCTTTTATTGTTTCAACGTCATTTCCAATTGATCTATCTGCGTCTTCGATTCCAATATGCCAGAAAAACCTTTATATGGAAAATTAGAAAAAGAATTTGTAAATATGATATCAAAATACAATTAAAAATAATCATTGCATGATAAATGTAAAATGTTTAAAATTAGATTACCAATATAAATTAAATTGAATGTACCTTTGCACTTCTCGTGATGGGTTAATCTCATGGCTTAGAGCATTTTTGCACCATTGAACAACTTCTTCGGCGTTTGCAAGTCGGCGTGCAAAGTGGTTCATTTGATATCTTCGAAGTACTCGTTTTATGCATGCTCCTGCACCGTCATGTTCTCCTTTTCCATGGCCAGTCTCAAAGAAATTCCAACAATGTTTAATGGAGGTTTTCTTATGAAGACGACACAACCAAAAAAATGATCGTGCAGATTTGAATTGACCTGCGCATCCGTCTGACCATATCCGATGTTCATTGAATGTTATTCCACGATTTTTCAATGAATCATAAATTTTTCCAAAACAATGTTGTACAAAACATGTATCATGCGTACGATCGTCACTGATATAAAAATGATATTCTTTAATGATATGTCGATTTTCACTCGTGCTTTCTATATGATCGAAATTTTGCTTAGCATGTCTATATAGAATATGAACGAGCATGGAGACTTGGTCAGAGTGATAGTATTCACTCTGAATTTCTTTTTGTGGAGCAAATGTGTAGTTTTCTGCAAAATCAATCACTGACAAAATGGTTCCTGGTGGAAAAACTTCACGAGATTTTTTGAATTGCAAGTCTTGCCATCGAGCTCTGTGGGAATGCATGGTGTATTTGTAAATTTCTGCTTCAAACTTTCTCAAAAATTCTATTAGAAAAATTTCATCTTCTCGTAATTCGATTCTTTTAACACTATCTGCACTTTGAATCGATGTACTGGTGTATTCGTATCTCTTCCATTTCACTTTCATGTTGGACAATGATTGATCATTTATATCAATACGATATTTGTTTTGAAATTTAGTCAAATTTCCACAATCATCGCATTTTTAACCACCAACACATTTCTTTTTGTAAAATAGTTCATCGCTTTCTCTTTCACATATAATTTGAGATATGAATTCACGGATAGTGGAAGGAGGAGGTGAATCCTTCCATAATGTTCTACCGAAATCAAGGAATGTGTCATAATATAACTCAAATTCCACATGATAACGGCAACAACAAGTGTCGCGTACGGTGATAGGTTTTGCATACCATGGTTTTTGTTGAACAAAAGCACTGAGTGAAACTTGAATTTGACGATTCTCTTCTTTGAACTTGTTGAATAACTCTATTTGAGTGGTTTCCAAGAGATGTTTTTCATGTTCTTCGTATTGATTTCGTGCTATTCTTCTTCGCATCACATGTCTTGCAGTGGGTGAAACACGCGAATTGTTCTTCCAATATTCATATATTATTTTTTAACATCTTCTCCAAGTCTATCTTTGTATGGTTGCCTACAAATAGCTCTCCAACAAGCGAGTTCATCATTTACGTCTATTTGCAGTCGAAATTTTCGATGTTTGTGCAGAGTTTTTCGCGAGGTTCCCAGTGCTCGTGCCATAGATGTTAGATTCAAACGGTTCTCTTGAGTACTTGGTGAAACCATTGCCATTTTTATTCCTCTACGTATATTTGAAACATTTTTATCTCTAGATCTCTTAATTGACTCTATAGCACTACTCATATTTTTTATCAAGTCCTCTTTCATTTTTTTATCTTTGGTTGATTTTCGAATACCCAATAGTGTCGTCGCTTCTTTTAATTTCCTTGATGATAAGAGACCTTTCAACATTTGAGCTTGAACTGTCACCTCATTTTTGAAAAACATTTCCAAAATTTTCTCGACACGATATCGTATAAAATAGTCAGGATTTTTATCTCCATATGTGCGAGTGTCGACATTTTCTAACATCTCATTATCGATAGTGATTTCATCTGTACATATTCGAAAAAATAGTACATATTCAATAAATAGCTAAATTAATAAATATGTCAATAAATATTAGGAAAATTTTAAATATATCAATAGATCATAATATCTACATTTACATACCCGATTCAATTTCTTCTTGAGGTTGATTTTCTTCTTCAATATTTTGAGGAGTGTCTCTGTCTGTTTACATTAAACAAAATATTTTTCAAACTAGTTCATCAAATAAAAATTAAGCTTCACATTGTACATTGGGAAAACTTTAAAAATATATCAATAGATCATAATATTTACATTTTCATACCTGCTTCAATTTCTGCTTGAGGTTGATTTTCTTCTTCAATATTTTGAGGAATATCTCTGTCTGTTTACATCAAACAAAATATTTTTCAAACTAGTTTATCAAATAAAAATTAAGCGTTACATTTTACATTAGGAAAATTTTAAATATATATCAATAGAGCATGTAATATTTACATTTACATACATGCTTCAATTTCTGCTTGAGGTTGATTTTCCTCTTCAATATTTGAGAGAGCTTCTAACTTTCTTTTGCGATATTGTCTCGTCTCTTCTCTACGTTCCTCGGGCTTTCTTTTTCGATCATATTTTCTCACACAAGTTCTTCTATTTCCCATGATAATAGGGTATGAGGTTCAAAAAATTTCCTTTAAAAAATTAGACAATAACTCAATTACAAACAATATAACAAAAGATTTAATTTAAAAAAATATTTTCTAAAAAATACGTAATCCAATCCAAAACACGTACATATCTCTAAGAAAAATCACACCGCCTCCAAGAAATGTCTTCCAAAAAAATTCTTCAAATCTTAAAATGTAAAGAAAAATTTTTGAACAAAAAAGCTCAAAAGATTTATTTCAACACAAAACACGTACATACCTCAAAGAAAAATCACGTCGCCTCCAAAAATGTCTTCCAAAAAAGTTCTTTAAATTCAAACTTTGAACCTCCAATAAAAATCACGCCGCCTCCAGAAAATGTCTTCCAAAAATTTTTTTTAAACCCAAACTTTGAAGAAAAATTTTTGAATTCAAACTAAGTTGTAAGATGAAATGAAGTGCGAAATGTGCGAAAATTGTGAATCATTTCGTGGCAATTTATATTGACCGCGAAATATGTGTTTTGTAGGGGGCTCCACAAAAAATTCCGGCCGACGGAAAATTACACAATAGTTCGGCCGAACTTTTGATAATAAGTTCGGCCGAACTATTAAGCCGTTAGTTTTAGCGGCCCGTAAGCGGAAAACATAGTTCGGCCAAACTGTCGCTAATAGTTCGGCCGAACTAACGCGTCACTGATTACGCAGAGCCAAGCTCTGAAAACGGTTCTGCAACTTTGGACTGATTAAACTCCATGAAAACTTGTTAATTAACTGTCGGAACCAAGACAAGCATTTTCAGAATTGAATCTACTTGCAGGAAATATAAATTTTATGAAATTTCGTAAACGTTTATTAATTTTAATTATTTTTCTAATAAAATGAGTGCAAACAATTTTTGAGGGTCATCGTGATTCGGTGAAATCAAAATTTTGTATCTCCCAAAATACATTGTAAAAAAAATTTAAAAAATTATGGAGCATTACATTGGTCCGTTGACTGTAATGGGTAGCTTTTAGATTTTTAGTTTATAACTTGTATGTTAAGAAATTTGTTGCCACACGAAACATATCAAAAATACGCATTTTTTCGTATTAGACCAGTTCAAAAAATTCTAGTAATTATGATATGCATCCATTGGCTTTGTAAATATGACGAAACCAAAGTAGACTCTGTCTAGATTGTTGTAACACATTTTGTTTTTTCAAAAACAAGAATTTTCAATGAATACAACGTTGCCACATAACATGACTACTTATGAATTCTTTGATTGTTAAGAAACAGACACTCAAAGAAACGCTAAGTTGACATATCAAATCCGCATAAAAAAATTTCAAAAAATAAGTAATAGAAAGCTAACAAAATTTCTCACAACTTTTATTTTTACCGCAAAATGAAATTCTACACGGAAAAATTGTTATAGTTTGCAGAGAGTTGAAGAACCCAAAAAAATGAAAAAATTTTCTCAAAAAGGGGCAAAAAGTGTAACCCAGCTTCACATTTTCACCCATTACACACCCAATTGGATAACCTCAAGGAGAAAAAATTTCTCCCACTTTATTTGTTGGCATAACCTCGTAAGTGTTATTCACTAGCATGTATTTTGTAAAGGCCTTGACCTAGTTCCCGTTCAACTCCATCCACTAGGTTGTAGAGGATTCCAAGCCTAATTTCATGAAAAGTAAGTTGGGGATGACCACATTGACCTGCTTGATGACATGTCTATGAATATTAACTACTTTGAACTATTTTTTTGCGTAGGGAAAGAGACACATTCCCATGTCTGAGCATGAAAACGTTCTTTGATATTGTTAATGCCTCTAGTGTTTACTTCTACAAGTTCTATAAGCGGAGTCTGTAAAGGGCCAGGTAACCTCTGGATCTCATATTTTATGAAAGGTGACATATTTAGTAAATGCCCCTACAGTCAATCTCTGGAATGGATCTAAATAGAAGTTCTTCATTTTAATATCCATAAAACACAACAACTTTCAAATTAGGGGAATTTTGAGGTCTAAAATGGGCCTCCTAAGAAAAATGTACAACAAAGATAAACTTTATAACAACCAATAGGATTCAAGGTGATGATGTCAACCATGGGGGATGATTCACCATTTTTTAAATAAAAGGGTAAAAATATTAAAAAATAATAAAATAATAAAACTAATTTTTCAACTCGTATTTTCAACTTATCTCCCAAAATTTTTACTCAAATTTCAAGCGGGAGTACTCGTTGGATGCGAAATTTAATTCCTCATCTAAGGAGTACCCATGTTGCATACTTTCGATGAACTCTACTACACAAAAAATGAGAAATACATAAAAAACGTGATTGTAATCACGTTTTTTTATGTATTTCTCATTTTTCGTGTAGTAGGACCCATCGAAAGTATGCAACATGGGTACTCCTTGGATGGGGAATTAAATTTCGCATCCAAGGAGTACTCCCGCTCAAAATTTGAGTAAAAACTTTGGGAGATAAGTTGAAAATATGAGTTGAAAAAGTAGTTTTTCCATTTTTCCCTCTAAAATTTGATGATGTCATCAAATCTTATTTGATTTTTTCCACTATTATTTTATAATTTCCTTAGGAGGCCCATTTTAGACCTCAAAATTCCCCTAATGAAGGTAAACTATGTACATGTGTCATTTCTCCCACAAACTAAAGTGTATAAGTGGTAAATTTTATACCAAGTGTGCCCCCACCATGTAAAGCGCAATTTGGTGAACTTATCATTTTTATAATTTATTTTTTGATTAAATTGAGTTTCACCCATCAATTATTGCTTTGAAAGTTGTGTTCTACATAATTTGTGTACACTAAATTACAAATTGATTTTCTGATTTATCTATTTTGTGTAAATGTCGACCAATAGATATATATATCATGGAGGATGAACGACGAAGATCAGTCGAATCCCATATGGAGGTTCAGGGATCGAGGGATGTTCACGGTATTTAAATATAATCTTAAATCTCCATACATGTGTGTACATATGGAATTGATTTTTTATTAACTTTGTGAGTTAAATTAGTTGTTAATAAGTTTCATTTTTTAATTTTTAGGAGGTAAGAGGAGAAGGTTTTCTACTCCATCCATGGAGCGTGCCCATGGTTCAACCAGTCGTGGTATGGTTCACGCAATTTAATCAATGAATATGTATATGTATTTATATGTACACATGAATGTATTTTTCAATTGATTATAAATTCGTATTTGTTTATGAAGCTTCTCCCTCGTCTCGAGAGGTTGGTGGTGGTTCAAATCCACTTAGAGGGCCATCAATGAGTGGTAGCAGGTTGCGTGAAGGGGGTGATATTTATTCCCCCGAAGGCCAATCAACGGCTGCTGGTTCTCAGCAGGGTCATTTTGGGTCTGGTTCTCAGCAGGGTCATTCTGGGTCTGGTTCTCAGCAGGGTCATGTTGGAGAAGATGCTAACCAACAACGTCAAGGTTGCCATGAATTTCAATATTTTTTTATTAAATTTGTACAATTTTTTTTACATGTGTTTTTTCTAATATACGAAATTATATATATATATTGATGCAGAGGCCGAAAATGTTCCAACTAGTGGTCAAAATAGACGCAGGGTAGCCCGCTACATTCAAAAAGAAGGTTGTCAACCCAGCACAACTTATCCGGCCAAGATTACTGATATACCATGGGAAACCAACATGGCGCAATGCACCTTACAAAGGTGTGAAAGACTTCATGCAAAATTGCAAATAGATCTCGTGGCTTTGTCTCTACCTGCTGAGAGTCTACAAAGCCTTGAAATAGTTACACATTCATTGGGCGAAATTGTAAATGTGTACAGAAATCTTGGGCCAACAACTGATACATTTGTAGAAATGATGAAAAAGATAAAAGAAAGAGTAATGGGTCCAGATAAATGGGAGGACGTAAAACAAAAAGTTACAAAAGAAGTGGCCAAGTCAATGTTTAATTACAAGGAAGGGCCAAAAAGAAAAATGTTGAAGGTGCAGTATTTCAAGCACCCAGACATAGCTCGTTATTTGTATGATAGGCATCTTGCGGCCTATGGAAGGCTTCCATGGAATGATGAGGTTCCTGTTTATTTTTCACAAATTTTTTATGCAAAATTTTTTTGGGTATGAAACCCAACTACAATGACCTTCCGTCAGAATTTTTTGGCCCGGGGAAAGGTCGATTATATGATCGTAAGGGTACTAAGCGAGATGTGGAGTTGCCTTGCCCTGAGCCGCCATTGGTGAGTCAACCGTTTCGAGTCGAAACTCTGCGATCAGAGATGGATGCGACTTCTCAAATAAGCCGAGAAGCAAGGGATGTTATGATCAACAATGTTCATAGCGGATTGGGTGGAGTCGATCTTTGTTTAAATCGACAAAGAGCACGTGAAAATGCACGTGCCAATTTTTTTTATTATACAGATGAAGAGATTGACAACATGAATGTTGAAGATCTCCGAACATATGCAAAAAATTGTCGCAATGGTTTTCAAGACCTAATTTTTCATGAGGAAGAGGGCACCGGAATGGTATGTGTTAGTGACCTTAGGGTTTTAAATTATTTTTACATATACATGTGTACAATTTGTAATAAATACATGTGTATGTACATGTATACATTTATTTGTATGTGTACATTAATCTAACAAAAATGTATGATTATATGTTAAAGCACCATTTGCAGTTCTCACACATGATGCGTGACGAAAATTTTAATACCACGTTTGGGACCTCTGGTTCAAACAATGTAGATGGATCTGACCATCAAGATATGTTGGCAAATGTTAATGTTTTTTAAGTGACTTTAAAATAAATAATTGTGCACACATGTACATGTATGTATATATATAATTTGATAAAATGTTTTAACATATACCGATTCCGTCTGATGTTTTTGAGATTGCGGTATCTTCTTCTTCCTTGGGAGATGTACCTTCTACTTCCTTGGGAGATGAGCCACAAGTATGGACAATTTTTCACAAGTTTAAAATTTATGTTTAAAAGTTATATATATATATATATATATATATATATTCCACCTCAAAAAGTTCCATTAAAAATTGAGATATATATATATATATATATATAGAGAGAGAGAGAGAGAGAGAGAGAGAGAGAGAGAGAGAGAGAGATCTATATTTTGAGTTATTTAAAAAATTTTGAATTTAGGTTCCTATAGAAGATTTCTTTAATCCGCGGACTCTAGCGATGGAGATAGGAACATCCACAACATTTGAACAAGTTGCCTTTAGTTCCTTTTTTTAATATTATTGAAAATAAGTTTATATATGTACACGTGCATTTTCATTTGAAAGTTTTTAATATATATATATATATATATATATATATAACTGTACATGTATATTGTACAGTTTACCGCTACAGATGCTCCTATGGGAGAACTTGTTCATCAAATGGAGAGGGAACCTCATGAGGTATTGCATGATTTTTTTGTTATATTTTGTTTTTTACATGAAATTCTAGATATATATATTCTCACTCATTTTTAAAACATCAAATTTTAATGTTCAAGTACATGTGCATTGTGTATGTAGGTTTCCCATGATGCTTCACATGATAGGGCGCGGATTGAGACCCGGATAGGAAAGACGCTAGATCCGTCTCTATTTGATGGACATGATTTGTAGATTTGATTTCAAGATTTAGATGGTCTTAAAATTTGTTAAACTTGATACAGTTTGATACTTGTGAGATCTACAATTTTTGGACATTTTTTATTACATTGTTAATATAATTTGTTTTATTTAATTTTTGGATGGTTTTAGTACTTTTGGCATGTGAATGTGAAGTAATGTTGTCATCTATAAATTAATGTTGTCATATGAACTACATTTGGCATGTTATGTAATGACATGTGTTATAATTTGTTTTGTTTTTAAAATTTAAGTTTTGGATGCTTGGAGTACATTTGGCATGTGAAGTAATGTTGTGATCTATATTTTTTTGTTAAATTAAAATTTAAAAGTTTTGGATGGTTTCAATCTACATTTGGCATGTGATATTTAATGGTAAATGTTTTTATTGGATAGTTGAATTATAATTGGCATGGCATGTGAAGTTTTTAAAACTCAAGTTTTGGATGGCTTCAATCTACATTTTGCATGTGAGATTTAATGAAATGTCAATGTTTAATGTTTTAATGTTGCACGATATATAATCAAAAGGTTTTTAAAACTTAAAGTTTTGGATGGTTTCAATCTGCATTTGGCACATGTGGTATATAATGTTAAATGTTTCTATTGGATATAGTTGAACTATAATTGGCATGGCGTGTGAAGTAACGATATATATAATCAAAAAAAAAATTAAACTCAAGTTTTGAATGGCTTCAATCTACATTTCGCATGTGATGTTTAATGTTTTAATGTTGCACGATATATTATCAAAAGTTTTTAAAATTTTAAAGTTTTGGATGGTTTCAATCTACATTTGGCACATGTGGTATATAATGTTAAATGTTTCTATTGGATAGTTGTTCACGATAATTGGCATGGCATGTCAAGTAATGTTGCACAAATCCCTTTTGGATGGTTGAAGTACATTTGGAATTTTAAGATTGCTTTTGATCTCTCCATGTAGTCTTGTTTGAATGAAAAAATTTCCAATAGAAAGAACATAGCTTTTCAATGCAACTAACCATGTATCAATTGAGCTCTAATTGAAAAAAGAGTTTAAAGAAGTAGATATATGTAAAAATTATCCCTTTAATTTTGATTGGAAATATAAGTATAGTACATATATATGTTTGTTGAATTTGGGTCAATGTCGTTAATGCACTCAAATAGGTAGCCTTGTCGATTTATTTACATTGTGGAAACTTTTTACCAGAAAATCCAACTAGTTTTTCATCAATGCACATAGAAAAACTACTTGGAACAATTAATTGCTTTCTAGAACATATCTATCCAATACAAGTAACATTTTTCATCAATGCACATTGAACATATCCGACCATTGGACAAACAAATTTTGTACTAGATTTTCAGTCAGGTTGGAGATGTGGGTCAAATCCCACCAAAAGTCGGAGAAGTGCCTCGAGTCTCTTGTCTGAAAGGAATTTTTGTACAAAACTATACTGCAGATGATTTATTTACATTGTGTCCATACTTTTTACCAAAAAATCCAACTAGTTTTTCATCAATGTACATAGAAAAACTAGTTCCAGTTAATTGCATTCTAGAACATATATATTGAGTACGTAAATAATTTTTCATCAATGCGCATAGTAAAACTAGAACAATTAATTTCATTCTCGAACATATATATATATATATATCCAATACATATAACATTTTTCATCAATGCACATGTATAGAAAAGCTACTTTCAGTTGATACTAGAGCACGTGTTTGTACCAAAACAATTTGTACATGTGCAAACACTTGCACAATTAACATAAGAAGCTCAATTTTTAGTTGAGTACTGGAAGTTCTAAAACATTTTTAATCCAAAGAGAATAAATTGTTGGGAAATTCACTCAAAAAAATTCTAATGGAATTCCATCTTCAATAATCCGTTCATGATCGGATTTTGACATTTTCCATCTCTTAATTTGTTATTTTTTCTTTGATTGAAATTCTATCAAATTTATGCATGCTGCACACACCAAGTGACTATATTGAAAACTTATGGAATCAGGTTCATAGTCTTCAAAGTAAACAAAGTCTCCACTTTGATGAGTTTTTTCTGAAAAAATAACATTTCAGTATAATAGACCCTTTGTCACATTGAAATCCGTGATCATTATAGTTTTATAATAATTTATTTTTTCGTTCAGTGCAATGTATCAAATAGTAATTTACATTTTCATCGTTGTCAATAGGTGCAATTACATCAAAAAAATCTCCTGCACAATAAAATAAACTTAACAAAATTATACATATTTAAATTTATTTCTAGATCTTTAAATCATTAGAAAGTAATTCAAATGTTACCTTCTCTAACAAGATCAGAAACTCTATCACCATCGGATGATACTGTAGTTTCCTCTGATTGCATTTCTTCAAACATGGCAACAGACATTTTTCCTTTCTTATTTAGCTCTATATGTTTCCAATCGTTCACATACATTTTTTTTTCACAAACATCATTGGATTTTGTGTTGTCTATGCAAACATCACAAAAACAAGAATATTTTATTTTATCCAATGCAAACACATTTCTCGACAACTTTGTTTGAATTGAATGCAATTTTCGAGTCCCTTTTATTGTTTCAACGTCACTTCCAATTAATCTATCTACGTCTTCGATTCCAATATGCCAGAAAAACCTTTATATGGAAAATTAGAAGAATAATTTGTAAATATGATATCAAAATAAAATCAAATAAAATCATTGCATGATAAATGTATGTAATGTTTAAAATTAGATTTCCAATATAAATTAAATTGAATGTGCCTTCGCACTTCTCTTGATGGGTTAGTCTCATGGCTTAGAACAGCGATGCACCATTGAACAACTTCTTCAGCATTCACAAGTTGGCTTGCAGAGTGGTTCATTTGATATCTTCGAAGTGCTCGTTTTATGCATCCTCCTGCACCGTCATGTTCTCCTTTTCCATGGCCGGTCTCAAAGAAATTCCAACAATGTTTAATGCATGTTTTCTTATGAAGACAATACAACCAAAAGAATGATCGTGTAGATTTCAATTGACCTGCGCATCCGTCTGACCATATCCAATGTTCATTTAATGTTATTCCACGATTTTTCAATGAATCATAAATTTTTCCAAAAGAATGTTGTACAAAACATGTATCATGTGTACGATCGTCACTGATATAAAAGTGATATTCTTTAATGATATGTCGATTTTCACTCGTGCTTTCTATATGATCGACATTTTGTTCAGTATGTCTATATAGAATATGGACGAGCATGGAGACTTGGTCAGAATGATAGTATTCACTCTGAATTTCTTTTTGTGGAACAAATGTGTAGATTTCTGCAAAATCAATCATAGACAAAATGGTCCCTGGTGGAAAAAATTCACGAGATTTTTTTAATTGCAAGTCTTGCCATCGAGCTCTATGGGAATGCTTGGTGTATTTGTAAATTTTTGCCTCAAACTTTCTCAAAAAGTCTATCAGAAAAATTGTCTTCTAGTAATTCAATTCTTTTAACACTATTTGCACCTTGAATCGATGTATCAATATATTCATATCTCTTCCATTTCACTTTCATGTTGGACAATTATTGATCATTTATATCAATACGATATTTGTTTTCAAATTTAGTCAAATTTCCACAATCATCACATTTTTTACCACCAGCACATTTCTTTTTGTAAAATAGTTCATCACTCTCTCTTTCACATAGAATTTGAGATATGAAATCACGGATAGTGGAAGGAGGAGGTGAATCCTTCCATAATCTTCTACCGAAATCAAGGAATGTGTCATAATATAACTCAAATTCCACATGATAACGGCAACAACAAGTGTCGCGTATGGTGATAGGTTTTACATACCATGGTTTTTGTTGAAAAAAAACACTGAGTGAAACATGAATTTGACTATTCTCTTCTTTGAACTTGTTGAATAACTCTATCTGAGTGGTTTCCAAGAAATATTTTTCATGTTCTTCGTACTGATTTCGTGCTATTCTTCTTCGCATCACATGCCTTGCAGTTGGCGAAACACGCGAATTATTATTCCAATATTCATATATTATTTTTTTAACATTTTCTCCAAGTCTATCTTTGTATGGTTGCCTACAAATAGCTCTCCAACAAGCAATTTCATCATTTACATCTATTTGTAGCCGAAATTTCCGATGTTTGTGAAAAGTTTTTCGCGAGGTTCCCAGTGCTCGTGCCATAGATGTTACAAAATGATTCTCTTGAGTACTTGATGAAACCATTGCCATCTGTATTCCTCTACGTACAATTGAAACTTATTTCTCTCTAGATCTCTTAATTGACTTTATAGCACTACTCATATTTTTTATCACATCTTCCTTCATTTTTTTATCTTTGGTTGATTTTTGAATACCCAATAGTACAGATGGAAACCTACTTGATGAGTTTCCTTTTAATAAGAAACCTATGTGTTAAAGATGTAAAAATGATGTTTCTACAGGTCATTTCAAATGTGACAGAGAAAGGAATTCCAGTAAGTGCTAGAGAAATGAAAAACGAAATATTTCTCAATGTATACGCAAGTTTGATGAATGCAACCCATGTATGGAGGCAATGTATACGCTACTTTTATGAAGGAAACCCGTGTGTACATACATAATTAGTATATATGCATTTTTTATGAAGAGATGTCGCATATACACGCGAGGACGAAGAAGAAAATTCATGTATGCCTTTTGCGCTCTAAAACTATGATACCAAGGGGCATTACCATGGTATTAGCCCACAATATTGAGTGTTGTGTCATCTATTTGATCCCGTCCAAGAGTGCCATCGGCTGTTGTGTGGTTTTGGCTCATAGTAATGTGAAAATGTGAAGCTGGGTTACACTTTTTGCCCTTTTTTGAGAAAATTTTTTCATTTTTTTCAGTTCTTTAACTTTCTGCAAACTATAACAATTTTTCTGTGTAGAATTTCATTTTGCAATAAAAATAAAAGTTGTCAGAAATTTTGTTATCTTTATATTACTTATTTTTTGAATTTTTTTTATGCAGATTTGATATGTCAACTTAGTGTTTCTTTGAGTGTGTGTTTCTTAACAATCAAAGGCTTCATAAGAAGTCATGTTATGACGCAATGTTGTATTCATTGAAAATTTGTGTTTTTGAGAAAACAAAAATGTGTTACAACAATCTAGAAAAAGTCTACTTTGGTTTCGTCATATTTACAAAGCCAATGGATGCATATCATAATTACTAGAATTTTTTGAACTGGTCCAATACGAAAAACTGCATATTTTGGATATGTTTCGCGACGCAAAAAAATTCTTAACATATAAGCTATAAACTAAAAATCTAAAAGCTACCCATTAGAGACGACGGACCAATGTAATGCCCCATAATTTTTTCAATTTTTTTTACAATGTATTTTGGGAGATACAAAATTTTGATTTCATTGAATCACAATGACCCTTAGAAATTGTTTGCACCCATTTTATTAGAAAAATAATTAAAATTAGTAAACGTTTATGAAATTCCATAAAAGTTATATTTCCTTAAAGTAGATTCAATTCTGAAAATGCTTGTCTTGGTTCCGACAATTAATTAAAAACCTTTCATGGAGTTTAATCAGTCCAATGTTGTAGAAACGTATTCAGAGCCTGGTTTTTGCGTAACTGGTGACGTGTTAGTTCGGTCGAACTTTGATTAAACGTTCGGCCGAACTATGTTTTGTGCCGATGGCTCGTTAAGTCTAATGACTTAATAGTTTGGCCGAACTTTTAATCAAAAGTTCGATCGAACTTTTGTATAACTTTCCGTCGGCCGGAAAATTTTGCGGAGCCCCTACTAAAACACATTTTGCGGCAATATAAATTGCCACGAAATCATTCACAATTTTCGGTATTGGTAAAGGCTAAAACTATATAAGGAAAATAAGATCATAGGGGAAAGGTGTGCATGTATCTCGGTATTGAATGAATACTTCACTCTGAAGTATATCTGTATGGAATGGGTTACAGTTTATTGATAGACTTGAAATAATAATGCTTATGTGTGATGATTTATTATGTTCTTACTACACATGCCTATTTCTTAATAAACAAACAATGTTACCGATGAAATAGGTAACCTGACCTCAAAACGGGAACTCTAGCCCAAAAAGACTCAAAAAACATGAAAAAACACCCCAAAAACAAAAAGTGTGTATTCCAGAACACACTTCGTGTTTTTTTAAGGTCAAATTTCAACATTTTATAAAATTATGGTAAATACAAAATTGTTTCTTCAAAAAAGGATTGAAAAAACACCCTCAAATCAAAACCAGTTGATGCTGGAATAACAAAAAAAAAAAATTGTGTCATACTTTTGACATTTTTAAAAATAGAAGTAACATTTTAAAATTTTTAAAATTCAAACATTAAAAAAAACCTAAAATTTAAGAAGAAAACTAAATTTAAAAAATAAAAACATTTAAAAGCTTAAAATTTAAAAATATATGAAGATAAAAAAAAATTAAAAATAAAAACAAAATAAAAATTTTAATTCAAACATTTAAAAAAACCTAAAATTTAAGGGAAAATAAAAAATAAAAAAATAAAAATTAAATATTAAAATATATATATATATATATATATATATATATATATATATATATATATATATATATATTAAATTTAAAAAAAAAAAAAACATGTTTAAAAAAAAAGGAAATTATAAAAAACAAAATATAGAAA
This sequence comes from Pinus albicaulis, assembly GCA_034641835.2. Classification (NCBI taxonomy): domain Eukaryota; kingdom Viridiplantae; phylum Streptophyta; class Pinopsida; order Pinales; family Pinaceae; genus Pinus; species Pinus albicaulis. The sequence continues at coordinate 784,116,879 of CM076569.1, read as the reverse complement.
TTAAATTTAAAAAAGAAAAAGAAAATGCTTATATATATATATATATATATATATATATATATATATATATATATTTGAAAACAAAAAAATTAAATTTAAGAAAATATATTAAATTTTAATAAATTTAAAAATTAAAAAAAAAAATTATTTAAATTAAAAGTTAAAAAATGAAAAATAAAATACAATAAAATATTAAATTTAAAACAATATATATTAAAAAAACAAATAAATTATAAAAAATAAATTATATTTAAATTATAAAAAATAAAATATATATATGAACTTAAATTAAAGTATGTATACATATCAGATTTTATTAAATTTAAAAAAAAAATGTTAATATTAAAATAACAAATTAAATTTAAAAACAAAAATATTAAATTTCAATAAATAAATGAATAAACAAATAAATTTTGAAATAAAAAATAAATTTTAAATATAAAAGAAAAAGAAAAAACATTGCTAAAATAAAAAGTTAAAAAGCTTTAAAAATCACTTAAAAATGGAAAATTGAAATTAAAAAACAAATTAATTTAAAAAAAAAAAAAAAAAAACTAATTTTAAATGCACAATTTTAATTGAAATACAAAAATATAAAAATTTTATGTAATTAACAAAAAATAATAATAATAAAAAATTAAAACATTTAAAATACAATATTAAATTCAAATAAATTTAAAAAAAATACAAAATTTATTAAATTTTATAAAATTAAATTAAAAAACTAAACATAAAACTTAATAATAATAAAAAATTATGAAAAAAGTTTTAAAAAAAATAAATCAAAAAAATAATAATAATAATAAAAATTATTAACAATTTTTTTTTAAAAATTTAAAAACAAAAAATTAATAAAATTTAAAAAAAAATAAAAACAAAATTTAAAAAAAAAACAAAAGAAATTAAATTTTAAATATAAAAATTTAATTTAAAAAAAAAAAAAAAAAATTGAACAGTTGGGCAGTAGGTAGTTGGGCAGCGCCACCCGGCCTCCCGCCCAGGTGGCGGCGAAGGCTCGCCGCTAGGTGGGCCGAGGGCTATGTGCAGCCTCCCCGCCTGCCCAGCGACTGCCCTCCGCTGCAACCTGGGCGGGAGGCCGGGTGGCGCCGCCCAACCGCCACCCAACCTTTCAATTTTTTTTTTTTAATTATTTCAAAAAATTTAAATTTTTTTTTTTTTAAATTTAATTTTTATATTTAAAATTTAATTTTCTTTAATTTGTTTATTATTATTATTATTACTATTATTATTATTATTATTATTATTATTATTTTAATATTTTTTTATTTGATTTTATTTTTTTATTTTGATTTTTAATTTTTTATATTTTTATTTTAATTTGATTTTTTTTTTTTTTTTTTAATTTCAAAAAATTTGACTTTTTTTTTTTTATTCAATTTTTTTTATTTTAAATTTAATTTGTTTGATTTCTTTTATTTTTATTTTTTATATTTAATATCATAGATTAATTATTTATTAAAATTTTTAAATTTTAATTTAATTTAATTGTTTTTTTTAATCTTTTAGTTTATTTAGTTTTTCATTTTTAAAATCTATAAATTGATTCATTAAAAAAAAAAAAAACACTAAATTTATGTATATTTGTTTTTTAATTATTTGCACGTGGTTTTTTTCATTTTTTTGTTTTTTAATGATAGTTTTTTTTATTTTAATTTTCTTTTTCAATTTTAAATTTTGTTTTTTTTTTTAATTTGTTTTTTTTTTTTAGTTTTAAAATTTGTATTTTTTTTTCTTATTATTATTATTATTTTTAATTTAAATTTTTAATTTTTTTTCTTTTTTTTCTTTTTATCTAAATTTTAATTTTGTAATTTTAATTTTTTTTAATTTTTTTTTATTATATGGTTTTTTTAATAAGTTAGAAAAAAATGTTTTTGGTCAATTTTTGTTTTTTTTCTTTAAATTATGTGTTTTTTTTTTCAAATTTTGTCATTTCTTTTGATATAATTTTCGAATATTTTTGTTTCTTTTCTTTTCTTTTTTTCTTTTCTTTTTTTTTTTACGAGCTAATTTTGTTTTTTTTACATTTTTATTGGTTTTTTTATTGTTTTTTTATATATATATTTTTTATCTAAGTTTTGTGTTTTATTACCAACATGAAAATCACCACTCTGAAAAAAAAAAGGTTGATGCTGCATCAATACGTTTCAAAATTAGCATGAAAATCACTGCTCTAAAAAAAAGAGTTGATGCTGCATCAATACATTTCAAAATTAGCATGAAAATCACTAACATTTTAAAACAAATATTCATACTTCATAAATAAAAATATTAATGTCAAAAATGTGCACAAAAAAAAAAGGTGATTCTGCATCACCACTTTTCAAAATCGGGTGCTTTTTATGCTACCAAAAAAAAGTAGGTAACATTGTGGTTACCTATTTCATCGGTAACATTCTTAACATCTGATGAATGAATGATGCACTGATCTAAGTAAATAATTATCTACATAATAAGATATTTGGACATATGCAAGTTTGGTTAAAGATAGCCATGTGTATACGCTAGTTGGGCTCATTAAAGTCACATATAGAAATCAATAAAGAGAAAGTAAAAGTTTATAGTGAGCTATAGATATTGATTCGCCACCCCCCCCCCTCTCAGTATTTTTCCCAACAATTAGAATCAGAGCAGGTCCTTCAGAAGAAGCTTGATCGCTTGAAGGAGATCCGTCACAATGGGAAGTCATGAAGGAGCATTTTCTATAAGGCCACCACTGTTCAATGGAAGTAATCTATTATTCTGGAAGATACTAACAAGAGCGTATTTGCAAAGTCTTGGAGCATACATATGGGGAATTGTGGAAGGAGGTTATCAGTATCCAGCAAGTGTTCCTACAGATGCAGCAGAAATGAAGAAATATGAAATCAACGCCAAACATGTCAATGCTTTATTAGAAAGTCTATTAGAAACAGAATTTGTTAAAGTGATACAGCTAAATTCAGCAAAGGAAAGATGGGACAAGATCATTCAAAGCTATGAAGGTAATACAAAGGTAAAAAGTGCCAAACTTCAAACTCTTAGAATGCAATATGAAAATTTCAGACTGCATGACGATGAAAGTATTGCAAGTTTATTCCTATGATTAGATGAGATTGTGAATTCTATGAGGAATATGAGTGAAGATATAAAAGACTCAACTTTAGTAGAAAAGATATTGATATCTCTAACTTCAAAGTTCGAGTCAAAAGTGTCAGCTATTGAAGAAAAGCAGGATCTGCAAAATCTTACTGTTATTCAACTACATGGTATCCTGACTGCTTTTGAAATGAGAAGAGGAGGTCCTTCACAAGTCAAAGAAGCTACTTTTAAGGCTTGTGCAAAAGGAAAAGAACAGGAAGTTCTCAAGGAATCAAGTTGTATATCAAAAGAAGAGGAAGAAGCAAATTTTGTGAGAAAACTTCAACCAGGTACTGGAAGATTCAGAGGTAAGTTTCCCTTCAAGTGTTTTTCTTGTGGTAGAATTGGTCATTATGCTGCTAAATTCCCTTATAAAGAAAATCATGATAAAGGGAAGCAGTTTGAAAAAGGAAGGAGTTATTATACAAATGAAGATAATAATGGATTGTCAAATGAGGAAGAAGAAGATTATGATCAAGATCTGCAAGTGCTCATGGCATGTACCATGGATGATGATAATTTCCCAAAAGAAAGGGATCCAATTATTGAAAAATTGCATAGATCAAGAAAGAAAGGATGCTTTCATGGATGTTGTTTCTATTGTAACTCATTTGGTCATAAGTCCACTGGTTGCAGGTTAAGTACGATGAATAGATCTGAGAAATTGGAAAAGTTCCAGCACACAATAAAAAATTTCAAGCAAAGCTGGAAAAGTAAGAAGCATCGGTAAAAAATGTAGGGAATATTGACCCTACTATAGTTATTCGCTTCTAAAGTTTAATTCTCATAATGATTGCAGGAGTGATGTGAGATAAATTATAGGAATCAGTAATGTATCATCACAAGGGAAGCAATATATGATGATTCCCATGGTTGGTTTCGTAATTTTGGTTGTGTTTATTTCTAACAGTGCATCTAATGTGACAACAGAGGAAAGGTACAGAATGTATTAGTCCAGGAGGAGATGGAGTTGTGAAATTTTTTGTATTTCACTTTCTATATGCGGGTTTCATGAACTAAAGCCATGTATACACGCGAGTTCCAATGGTGACAGTTGTGTATGTTTTTCTCTGATAAGAAAAACAGTGAGGCGGACTCAAGAACAGTTTCTGATATGGTGCTGACAGTAAAAAATTTCATTATCTGATATTGATGGTTATATCTACTGATATGATGTTAAGTTTTTATTATCTACTTGATGAAGATGCTTTGATGCATTGGTTGATGAAGATGTTCGGCATGCTCAAGCATAGGGGGACCATTAGCCTTGTTGTGAATAATGCATTGTTATCATTATGATGTTTCTGAAATATGATCTCTCACTTGAGGTCTTTTGGTATTGGTTATAAAAATTCATATTTGTAATTTGATGAAAAGGTCATGTTGAGACCTATGGTGTAAAATTTTTATATTCAGTCATGTAAGGACTTGTTCAAATTTTGTAAACCTACTTGGTTGGGTAGTTGATTCAATTAGGTAATTCCACTTGGTTGGATCATTGATGTAAGTATGAGTCCTTGGTGATAGGAAAGGTCATACTTGGTTGAGTTATAGAGTCATTTACTTCATTGAAAAATAGGTCTGAAGATTCAGCATAAACTCAGGGGAGCAAGGTCAATTCAGTGCACATCAGATCTGCAGAGCTCTTCTTTCTACAAGGAAAAATAAACCTTGTTTCGGTATTGATCCGCCCTTTTCCCTTGATGTCGAAGGGGGAGAGTATTTTGGTGTTTGAATAATGGTTATGATTAATGAATTTATCTGTTGTGGTGATCAAACACCATCATGGTTGCCATCAAGTCAAAAGGGGGAGATTGTTGGCAATATGATGCAATATGTTGTCCTTGATGGCAACCTACTTGATGAAGTTGTCCTTGATGGAAACATACTTGATGAGTTGCCTTTTGATAAGCAACCTATGTGTTAAAGAAGTAAAAATGATGTTTCTATAGGTCAGTTCAGATGTGGCAGGGAAAGGAATTCTAGTAAGTGCCAGAGAAATGAAACAGTAAATATTTCTCAATGTATATGCAGGTTTGATGAAGGTACCCATGTATGGAGGCAATGTATACGCTACTTTTATGAAGGCAACTTGCGTATACATCTAGAATTAGTGTACATGTAGTTTTTATGAAGTTAAGTTGCGTATACACGCGGGGACGAAGAAGAAAAGTCACGTATGCCTTTTGCGCTCTAAAATTATGATACCAAGGGGCATTACCATGGTATTAGCCCACAGTATTGAGCATTGTGTCGACTATTTGATCCCGTCCAAGAGTAACATCAGCAGTTGTGTGGTTTTGGCTCATGGTATTGGTAAAGGCTAAAACTATATAAGGAGAAAAAGATCATAGTGAAAAGGTGTGCATGTGTCTAGCTATTGAATGAATACTTCACTCTGAAGTATATCTGCATGGAATGGGTTACAGTTTATTGATAGTTATGAAATGATAATGCTTATGTGTGATGATTTATTATGTTCTCACTGTACATTCTTACTGCTTACTAAACATCTGATGAATGAATGGTGCACTGATCTAAGTAAAGAATTATTTGCATAATATGATCTCTGGACATATGCAAGTTTGCTTAAATATAGCCACGTGTATATGCTAGTTGGGTTCATTAAATTCGCGTATAGAAATCAGTAAAGAAAAAGTAAAATTTTACAGTGAGCTATAAATACTGATTCCCCCCCGCCCCCCCGCTCTCAGTATTTTTCCCAACAATTGGAATCAAAGAAAGTCCTTTAGAAGAATCTTGATCACTTGAAGGAGATACGTCACAATGGGAAGTCATGAAGGAGTATTTTCTATAGGGCCACCACTGTTCAATGGAAGTAATCTATTATTCTAGAAGATATGAACAAGAGCGTATTTGGAAAGTCTTGGAGAAGATGTATGGGGAATCGTGGAAGGAGGTTATCAGTATCCAGCAAGTGTTCCTACAAATGCAGCAAAAAGGAAGAAATATGAAATCAACGCCAAAGTTGTCAATGCTTTTTTAGGAAGCATGTCAGAAACATAATTTGTTAAAGTGATGTAGCTAAATTGAGCAAAGTAAATATATGACAAGATCATTCAGAGCTATGAAGGTGATGCAAAGGTAAAAGGTTCCAAACTTCAAACTCTTAGAATTCAATATGAAAATTTCATAATGCATGATGATGAAAGTATTGCAAGTTTATTCCTAAGATTAGATGAGATTGTGAATTCTATGAGGAATATGGGTGAATATATAAAAGACTCAACTTTAGTACAAAAGATATTGAGATCTCTAACTTCAATTTTCGAGTCAAAAGTGTCAGCAATTGAAGAAAAGCAGGATATGCAAAATCTTACTGTTATTCAACTACATGGTATCCTGACTGCTTTTGAAATGAGGAGAGGAGGTCCTTCACAAGTCAAAGAAGCTGCTTTTAAGGCTTGTGAAAAAGGAAAAGAAAAGGAATTCCTTAAGGAATCAAATTTTATATCAGAAGAAGAAGAAGCAAATTTTGTGAGAAGACTTCAACCAGGTACTGGAAGATTCAGAGGTAAGCTTCCCTTCAAGTGTTTTTCTTTTGGTAGAATTGGTCATTATGCTGCTAAATGCCCTTATAAATAAAATCATGATAAAGGGAAGTAGTTTGAAAAAGGAAGGATTTATTATACAAATGAAGATAATAATGGTTTTTCAAATGAGGAAGAAGAAGATTTTGATCAAGATCTGCAAGTGCTCATGGCATGTACCATGGATGATGATAATTTTCCAAAATAAAAGGATCCAATTATTGAAGAATTGCATAGATCAAGAAAGAAAGGATGATTTCATGGATGTTGTTTCTATTGTAACTCATTGGGCATAAGGCCACTGATTGGAGGTTGAGTATGATGAATAGATCTGAGAAATTGGAGAAGTTCCATCACACATTAAAAAAATTCAAGAAAAGCTAGAAAAAGAAGAAGCATCGATAAAAAACGTAGGGAATATTGACCCTACTGCAGTCATCCACTTCTAAAGTTTACTTCTCATAATGACTGCAAGAGTGATGTGAGATAAATTATAGGAATTAGTAATGTATCATCATAGGGGGAGCAATATATGGTGATTCCCATGGTTGGTTTGGTAATTCTGGTTGTGTTTATTTCTAACAGTGCATCTAATGTGACAACAGAGGAAAGGTATAGAATTTATAAGTCCAGGAGGAGATGGTGTTGTGAAATTTTCTGTATTTCACTTTCTATACACGGGTTTCATGAACTAAAGCCATGTATACACGCGAGTTCCAATGGTGACAGTTCTGTATGTTTTTCTCTGATAAGAAAAACAGTGAGGCAGACTCAAGAACAATTTTTGATATGGTGTTGACAGTAATAAATTTCATGATCTTATGTTGATGGTTATATCTGCTGATATGATATTAAGTTTTTATTATCTACTTGATCAATTGGTTGGTGAAGATGTTTAGGATGCTCAGGCTTAGGGGAACTAATAGCCTTGCTGTGAATAATGCATTGTTGGCATTATGATGGTTTTGAAATATGATCTCTCTCTTGAGGTCTTTTGGTCTTGGTTATAAAAATCCATATCTGTAATTTGATGAAAAGGTCATGTTGAGAACTATGATGTAAAATTGTTATATTCAGTCATGTAAGGACTTGTTCAAATTTTGCAAACCCACTTGGTTGGGTAGTTGAGTCAATTATGTAATTCCACTTGGTTGGATCTTTGATGTAAGTATGAGTCCTTAGTGATAGGAAATATCATACTCGGTTGAGTTATAGAGTCATGTACTTCATTGAAAAATATGTCTGAAGATTCAACATAAACTCAGGGGGAGCATGGTCAATTCAGTGCACATCAGATCTACAGAGCTCTTCTTTCTACAAGGAAAAATAAACCTTGTTTCAGTATTTATTTTCCCTTTTCCCTTGATGTCAAAGGGGGAGACTACTTTGGTGTTTGAATAATGGTTATGATTAATGTATTTATCTGTTGTGGTGATCAAATACCATCATGGTTGCCATCAAGTCCAAAGGGGGAGATTGTTGGAAATATGATGCAATATGTTGTCCTTGATGGCAACCTACTTGATAAATTTGTTCTTAATGGAAACCTACTTGATGAGTTTCCTTTTAATAAGAAACCTATGTGTTAAAGATGTAAAAATGATGTTTCTACAGGTTAGGTCATATGTGACAAAGAAAGGAATTCCAGTAACTGCCAGAGAAATGAAACAGGAAATATTTCTTAATGTATATGCAGGTTTGATGAAGGCAACCTGCGTATGGAGGCAATGTATATGCTAATTTTATGAAGGCAACCCGCATATACATCCAGAATTAGTATATAACAGTTTTTATGAAGATAAGTCGCATATACACCCGGGGACGAAGAAGAAAAGTCATGTATGCCTTTTGTGCTCTAAAATTATGATACTAAGGGGCATTACCATGGTATTAGTCCACAGTAGTGAGCATTGTGTTATCTATTTGATCCCATCCAAGAGTACCATCGACAGTTGTGTGGTTTTGGCTCATGGTGTTGGAAAAGGCTAAAACTATATAAGGAGAAGAAGATCATAGTGCAAAGGTGTGCATGTTTCTGGGTATTGAATGAATACTTCACTCTGAAGTATATATGCATGGAATGGGTTACAGTTTATTGATAGAACTCAAATAATAATTCTTATGTGTGATGATTTATTCTATTCTTACTGCACATGCTTATTGCTTACTAAACATCTGATGTATTAATGATGCCCTAATCTAAGTAAAGAGTTATCTGCATAATAATATCTTTGGACATACGCAATTTTGCTTAAATATAGCCACGTGTATATGCTATTTGGGTTCATTAATGTCGCGTATAGAAATCCGTAAAGAGAAAGTAAAATATTATAGTGATCTATAAATACTGATTCACCCCCCCCCCCTCTCTCAGTATTTTTCCCAACATTATTTCCATCAGCAAAATGCAACCAAGTTTGGGACTTCCACGTTCCATCCAACCATAGACATAGCTGAGCCAAATATCTCTTCATCGAGTCACCCCCAGGCCATATTCCAACAATGAATGTGGGATCTCATAAGACTCATTAATCAAAACCAAACCAGGGCTTCCAGAGGCCAAACCACATCAACCCTCAACTAGTGATTCCACATTAGAGGAAATTTTAGCTTAAAAGTGCCCATGAAAATTTCACATAATTTCCATGTCATAATATGTAAACTAATATAAATTATTAAAATATAAAAATATTTACATATAATTTTTTTGGACGGAAAAGAAGAAAAACTACATTTTTTACCTGTATTTTTGGCTTATCTCCTTATAGGTTTATCCAAATTTCACATGTATATACTCATTCAATGCGGAATTAAATTACATATACAACGAGTACTCATTTTTCATACTTTTGAGAAGACCCACATTGATAAAAATTGAAGGTACATTAAAAAATCATGTTCAACACACCCTTTTAATGTATCTTCCATTTTTATCAATGTGGGTCTTCTCAAAATGGGTATTCATTGGATGTGGAATTTAATTATGCATCCAATGAGTGTCTACACTTGAAATTTAGGTTAACCTATAAGGAGATAAGCCAAAAATAAAAGTAAAAAAAAAAATAGTTTTGTTCTTTTCCCTTCAAATTCATAACCCTTATTTAATTATTTTAACTATTATTTTATTATTTTTCCTTAGGAGGGCACTTTTAGGATAAAATTTCCTCTAATTCCTCATGGTCGAACATCACAACCATCACTAGATTAGTCTCCACCCAAGTTGTACAAGCCCCTAGAGTGTTTGTTCCAACCAGGGCTTCCAGGACTAGTAACTCAAACCCTAACTGTCATCGGCCTTCGAGAGCATTTGTCCAACTAGGTGTTCTATGACTAGTAATTCAACCCACCAAGGGCTTCGAGAGCATTTTTCCAACCAAGGATTCCAGGACTAGAAACTCAACCCAAGTTGTTACAAGGCTTCAAGAGTTTTCTTTCCAACTAAGGCTTCCAAGAACTAATAACTCAACCCACAATGAATGACACATGGGAACCAACTAGAAAAAATAAAAAACAATGAAATGAACCCACAACACCATGGGTATCTAGGAAATGGCAAGGCTAGGATAATCAACTATCAAGGGGATGTCAGGGATAGGGGATGTCGAGAAACTTGGAAGGTTAGTGATTTCATGGAAGGGGATGACTGGATTTCCCGACGGACTATGTAGCAGAGAATAGAAGGTCAGGGATGGATTTTTTTTGGTCATTAATATTTGTAGATGGAATCAGATGCTCATTGGGAGAGTGCCTTTGAAAACTGAGTCAGTAATTGTTCATCTACAGGACACATGGTGTGGGATTGTAGCATTGGAAATTGGATGCATATTTGACTCTGCCAATGGATTCTGGATTTCCTGAGAAGGAGATGAATCCTAGTATTACTCTGAGGGTGGAGGTTTCAACCTCTGGATTCCCTTTTTTATAATATGGGCATCGTATCCTTTTATTTTCTGGTTGATAAAATGTGTATCAGTGTATACTATTGTAAATATCGTAATGATCTATTTTATAGAGCTCTAGTACACGGTATTATTGTCATGATTATTTTTTCTTCAGAGCAGGTTATTCATTGTAAATAGTGCAATGAGCTAAGTTATAAAGCCCCATGAGTAGTATGTTTTATTTTCAGTTTTTTTGTTGAGGTATATGTGTGGTTGAACACCGAGGATAGTGTTCCCAAGTGGGAGCATTTTGTAACAGCCCTGGTGAAAATTCCATGTAATAAAAGAAAAATTAATAACCATGGTTGATGGGACACTTATTCCAAGCTGAATGGTGGGAAAAACATCCTAGTGATTATTCATTTTGGTTATTATTGATAAAGGAAATTGACAAAGGCAATGGATAAGGCATTAAAGAGGGAAAAAAAAAATTTGGTACATTTATTTATGAAAATAACAGAAATTAGGTTAAAAGGGAGATGAAAGGTCACATGTTGCATGTGAGGAGGAAAATGAAGGAAAATAATGGAAAATGAAGAAAATAGAGGCCTCATTGATAAAAAGGCTTCTAAGGATCAGTTGGCAAGATTTTTCTCACATTTTTTGGAGCTCTCTCATTACTCTCTCTCTCTCTCTCTCTTTATTGGACACTTAGATTTTTCTTAGAGTACTTTGTAATTGGACCAAGAAAGGAAAGAAATCAAAAAGGAGGAAGCAAGCAAGGAAGAACAATAATCAAGAAGCTACAATAAGATTCTTGGTATGTATCGATTTGCATGTATGTTTTCGTTGCTAGATATGGAATGCATGGTATTGAATGTGGTTCTTTTCTCTCTTGGAATGGGTTTTTGTCAGGTGTGACAGTGGTTTTAGCCTATCCTTTCCATTAGTGGATAATCATGGTGTTGTGGAGTTCTCGTGTTTTTTTTTAGCTAGATTACCAAATGGATTCACAGCTAAGTGGGTTGGATCCTTGAATTGATATAACACATGGCCTAGTAACCCTTGAACTAGACTGTGGGTTGCGGTAAATTTGGATAGTGTGGTGCCTCGGTAGCCCTAGGAATCCTCGACCGGTGAATGACAGGATATATGGTAAAGTATATAGGTTTTTTTCTCTCCATTAGGCCTAGGAATCCTGGGTTTGGGATATACATTAAAGCTTTGAGAGTATGTCTTGGTTTAGGGCCTAGTGAACCCTAATTTGGACTGTGGGTTGCGGTAAAGCCTGAGAGACTAGGAGACAGGAAACGTCCTCAGGGTTTAGGTGGATAGAATCTGGTGATATCAATGCTTGTGATGGCCTAGTGATCGAGTGTGGATCATGGTCAAGCATGATTTCTATTTGATGAGGGTGATGTCGTTTAGTCTCGGGATTCCTTGGTTGGTTCTTTCGGTTTGAGTCCCACATTCATACTTGGAATATGGCATGGGGGCGATTGGGTGAAGAGAGATTTTTCTTAGCCAATCTATGGTTGGGTGGAACATGGAATTCCCATATCTAGTTTCTTTTTACATTCAGTAATGAAAATATCATTCCTTTGGAATTTGGTATGAAAATGTACTGGTTATTATGTGGATTCTATTGTTGTCGTATCCATGGTATTTTTGTTGTTATTATGCTAGTTATAAGCACGTATTTTATCAGTGATGATGTATGGCTCTATCCATGTTTTTACTTGTAAATGAATGCACAATGTATCTATGGTCAAATAGATTGTATTGCATCCTATGATGTAAGGGAGCAATGCTTCTTAGCGATTCTCAGATAAGTATGACACCCCTATGTTTAAATTTGTTTTTTACACCTATAGATTCAATTTTTGTGAAATGTTTAACGAAATTTCTGTCATGGCTAGGAGGGGTCTAGATGATTTCCTAATTATTTTATTGCTTACGTGCCATTTTTTTAATGTTATTTATCATCTCCTACAGTTTCATGAAGTTCTTGGCAGTGACATGGACTCTGGGGCTAAGAAGGTGGCACAAATCTCAGAGTTGCAGGCACAAAACTGACAAAACTGGGCCCTAACCACTACCTTACCTTGGCATGCCCACAGCTATAGTATTTTAGCCACTACATTGCCTTGTAATTTCCATTCCTAAGCCTCAAATTCTTCAAAAATTCATTCTCCCTCAGAGTTCAAGGGCCTGGAAGGTTGGGTTACCTCCTAAGGATGTTTTTCGTGTTGTGTAAGGTGTGTTTGTTTTGTTTCCATCGGTTCCACTTCCTTAAGTTCATATAGGAGGTTGAATCTCATATTAGTAGCCTCTCATCACATATTTAACCCATTTGGTTGGTTACTTGGGTATATGTGTCAAGAATGTGTTACAGAGTGGTATCAGAGCATGGTGCAACCCTCGAATTGGACGGGTGGTTTTTTGATCTTGAATTTACCTTGATTGAATATGTGTTTACTATGCTTATGGTATATATGTTATTGTTGCATCCATGTTTTATTTTTCATGGTGGTAGTGGTATTTCCATGGAAGGATTGATGGTGTTTCTTTCAACATGTTGTCTTGAGTGTATGACCAGTTATGTGTTTTTCTTATTTATGTATGGTTTGTGCACATTTCTTACATGTTGCTATATGTTGTGTATGCATTGCCTATTTATGCTAGGTCACATATTAGTCATGCTTGTCCATTTTCTGTGTATTCTTGATTAGGTGATGCTAAATGTGGGACATGCATTGGTCGTCATGATTGGTTATACATGTCAAGTGGGTGCATATGGTCAAGTTTTCATTGGTATGGTCAAAGGTTGTTATGCTTAAGGTCATTATATGAAATTAGTTCATCATAATGATATTGGTATGTTATGATGCTAATGTGTTGTATGAGATAGAGCAACAGATGAAAACCATCAAAGTGAAGTTGCAAAATTGGATCTCGAGTCAAGAGCATGTCGTCATAAAATTTTGGATGTTTGGCATGCAAATATGTGATTCATGGTTGTTTTAAGAATTAGGGTTACTTATATGTTTATCATTCTATTATTATGGTTACATATGTGGTAAATACTAGTTGATCAATGTAGTTATATGCATTATGGTTATGAGTATTCCTTCCATTATATTGATGTTATGGTTACATACATTATAGATGCTAGTCTATTAGTACGATTATATGTACATGTGTCAAATTGTCATGAATGATAGAAACCTGTGGTGATATGAATTTATATTATTGTTATATGTTAGATAACCTATATGTTTTTGATGAGCATGTTATGGGTTAACTTGTTTTTGTTTTATGATATTGTGTTGTATTAATCTAGAATAACTGTTTATATTGGATTGGTATGTGTTAATGACAATTGTTTATGAGCTTATGATGTGAACTTGTTATCTAGATACTATTATGGCTATCATGACCTTATTTATGTTTGAGTTGATATGTTGAGAAGTTATATTGTGCTAATCTAGATTGATTATGGAGACAAGATAGCCTCCCCTAAGATACATTAAGGTATGAGTTTTGCTAATGTCATATACTTGGTGCTTGATGATTTTATGATGTCATCTATTTGGTGTTTGAGTGTTTGGTGGATATTATGTAGATGAATGTTTGAACGTTTGACTAGTTACATGATATGAGTATGTATTTATAAGATTGCATGAAGAAATGGTTTGCTTTTATTATGGTTGTACTAACACAATATGTGCTGAGGCAATTGATATGTACTTGAGTATAAGTAGGTGATAGTTGTAGAAATATGTATTATGATTGATGACAGTGATTTTATTTCTTACATATAACTAATAGTTGGGTGATGTGATAACACATAATAAAGACTCAATTGCAGCAAGGTAAAAGGTATAAGAAAGGAAATGGGTAAGAATTACTTTGGCTATGTTTGGAAACCCTACTTCCAAACAAAAGAGTGTTTTTCATACAGGAAGCCTTCTTAACCCTAATCCTGTCTAGCATTATTTAGATATGTTATATATCTATGAACATGTATTTGACAAGCATAACAGTTGGTTTCTAGTTATGGTTGGTTTCATCAAGGATTTGAAGTTCCTTGAGAGGTGTAGGTGTTCAATTACAAGGAAGTGTGTTGGAACAACAAGGTAAGGAAATTTGCATATTGTATATGTATTTATACGCTGAAAATTATGTGTTTATGGAAGTATGATGTAGGGGATTGCATGGAAAGATACCACCTTGAAATCTTTGAGAAGGTTTAGGTTGAGCTTCCCATTAAAAGCTCTATAAACCATGGGGTTGAGTCATATATTTTGTTGCTAGTATTTTTCTTTTGGTATTTTATGATTTTTTTGCGCTTGATTTGCATTTTTGTTTATGTATGGTGCAATGCCTTGCCACTTTGGTTGTCGTGTTGTATTACTATTGGTTCTCTTGGTTTTCTTATTGTTTTTTTCTTGTTCTTCTCTTTTTTCTGAGAGTCATTGGAATTGGTTTGGGAAAGAGGAAAGTGATGGAGATTGGGGAGAGATGTGTGGTACCCAACAAGTAATGAAAGATATAGACGAATCTCGGTGCATGATTAAGTGAAGCGAAAGGTAAGAATATGACAGTCGGTTGGACTAGTTGGGTCCATTATGTTAAATGGACAATTCCATAATAATCACAAGAAAGGAAACATGAAAGGTAAAGTGAATGGATATGAGGTGTTAGATTCCTTGGATATGTTGGGAATTGTGGTTCTCAATGTTGTGCATGTTGTGCAAGAATAAAAGAAGTTTTCTTAACTTTGACCTTATGATATCTGGTATGATGATGTGATCATGATTATGTTGGTCCTTATATATGCATTAGGGGAATTTTGAGGTCTAAAATGGGCCTCCTAAGGAAATTATAAAATAATAGTGGAAATAATAAAATAAGGTTAGATTACATCATCATATTTTAGAGGGAAAAAATAAAAAACAACTTTTTCAATTCGTATTTTCAACTTATCTCCCTATGGTTTTACTCAAATTTCAAGCAGGAACACTCTTTGGACACAGAATTTGATTCCTAAACCAATGAGTACCCATGTTTCATAATTTTAATGGACCCTGCTACACGAAAAAATGAGAAATACATTAAAAACATGATTGCAATCACATTTTTCATGTATTTCTCATTTTTCCTGTAGCAAGGTCCATCAAAAGTATGCAATGTGGGTACTCATTGGATGAGGAATTAAATTTTTCATCCAAAGAGTACTCCCTCTTGAAATTTGAGTAAAAAAATAGGGATATAAGTTGAAAAAGTAGTTTTAGTATTTTATTATTTTTTAATCTTTTTACTTTTTTACCACAAAAATGGGGAATCATCCCCCATGGTTGACATCATCTTGAATCCTATTTTTTCTTATAAAGTTGATTTGCTTGTACATTTTTCTTAGGAGGCCCATTTTAGACATAAAAATTTTTCTAATGTATACATGTATGTATGTATGTATGTCGTGGCTGACAGGGTTGTAATCAATCATGATTGTTTAATGCTAATGTTTATATGTATATATGTGTGTATGTATATCATTGTCTGACCGGATCATTATTGCTTTATATATATATATATATATATATATATATATATATATATATATATATATATCTGTGTGTGTCTATGTCACTGTATGACAGGGTTTTCAAGGATCATTCTTTTGGAGGAATGGTTTCTTATGCCAGTGAATGGCATGAAGAGGTTCCTAGTATTATGAGGAATTAAGTGGGAAGAGTAGCCCCAGAAAATATATGAGGTTAGTATCATGTAGATATGAACTGATATTATATGATTATATTGTTCCTATGTTTATGTTATGGATAGGTAATGTTGAGGGGCACAACATTGAAGTGAAAGTAGTGTGATCTGCAACACACTATGATGAGCATGGATAGTAGAAAGGTACCACTAGCAAGGTTGCTTTTGTGGTGAGTGTGTGGTCTATGGATGGGTAGTACTATTGTTGTTTATATGTTGCGCATGTTGTATTTTCAGTTATTGTACCTATGGTGATGTGTACACGTAACATATGCATGGAAAATTTTAAGGATGGAAAATTATTTTGAAGTTTAAAAAATTGACGAATCTCACTAGTCCCTAATATGAAAATATAAAATATTTATTGATGTATTTGTAAAATTATTCAAATTTATAATGATATTATATATATTTTCTATATAATTTTGGCGATTTTAAAGGTAAAATAATTTTATGCTGTAAAATTTGGGCGAATCACTTTTATTAAAAAATGAAAATTGGCGAATCCTTTTTTTGGAAAAACCATGGAAAATTAGCGCAACTGCGAATATTAGCCCCTAAAATTTTCCATGAACATATGTAGTATTGTGTATCTATGGTGTTGCATTCCTCTTGTATATATGGTGTTGTATGTATATTGCATATGTAGTGCTCGGTCTAGATGGTGCTATGTACATGTTTGATATGCAGCATTGTGTATGTATGGTGCTATGTACATGTTGTATTCTTCTTGTATATATGGTGTTGTATGTATATCTCTGTGTAGTGCTAGTTCTAGATGGTGTTATGTACATGTTGGATATGAGGTGTTGTGTACGTATGGTGTTATGTACATGTTGTATATGCAGTGCTATGTAAATATAGTGTTGTGTGCATGTTGAACATATGTTGTTATGTACATATGGTGTTGTGTACACCTTGTGCACGCGGTGTCATGTACATGTGATGTTGTGCAGACATTGTGCAGGTATTGTTGTGTACAGGTGGTACCATGTACATGTGGTGATGGTACACATGTGGTATTGTGTGCATGGCGTACATGATATGTTGTGAGAATTTGGTACTATGTATGTGCACAGTGTAGTCCTGGTATCATGACATGTGTTTTCGTTGTGTTGTACTATGTATAGGTATATGCATTGTGGTGTATTGTACACCAGGTGTAGGTGTATGTGTTGTGTTGTAAATTGGATGTAAGTGTATGTATTGTGTTTTGTTGTACACTGGATGTAGGTGTATGTCTTGTGTCATGTTGTACATTGAGTGTAGGTGTATGTATTGTTTTGCGTTGTACATTGGGTGTAAGTGAATGTATTGCATGGTGTTGCATGTCGTGTATGGTTGTATGTGTGTGATTCACATTATGTGTATGTGAACATGGTTGAGGAGAAGGAAATGGGTGTTTTTCAGGTGTCGAAACCAATCCAATGTGTACAGAAATAACAAAGGAAAAAGTAAGGACCGATGAAGGATAAGTGTCGATATTTAACTTTATTTCTATTATGCATATGATCTACGATTTTGAATTATGATGGTTACATGTGATTTAGGATTATGGTTTATGATGATTGCATGCAATTCATAATTTTTAATTTATGATGCTTGTGTTTTGAGCTAACTAGATGTGATATTTTTATACTTGATGATTTGATCAAACAACTAGTTTGACTTGTGTGACAAAAAGTAAATAGAAGTGCAAGTATACCTTATTGATGGGCTACTAATGAGGTGTGATTTGAAGTTATTTCAATTTATTTTAAGTCTAATGGGAGTTATTTTCTTGGTACATGAATGCATGAACATGTCAGTTTGGTCATTGAAACCGACTGCAAGAACTAGCATCATCAATAAAAGGAATTAGCATGTAGCAGTATGCTAGTGAAGCACTTCAAGAGCAGGGACATTGTGGGACACTGGTACCCAATAGTGTCCATTGATTTCCATGAGAATGTTATGATTGATATGATGGTTTTGAGGAAGGTATATGCCTTGTTTTTTGTACCTTCCGATGTGAGGAAGACTTGCTAAGGGATGGATCGCTCAGGATAGGGGAAGTCGGGGAAGTTGGAACCTGAGTGATTGCACAGAAGGGGATGACTAGATTTCCCAAGGGACAGTGTAGTAGAGAAGGGATGGTCAGGGATGGATTTTTTTTTTCATTACAATTTCCAGATGGAATCAGATGCACATTGGGAGTGTTCTGTGGAACAATGAGCTGGTAAATGTTCACTGAGAGGATAAGTGGCACAAGATTGTAGTGCTAGACATTGGATGGAGCTTTGGCTCTGGAAGTGGATTCTATACTTCCTAAGAAGGAGGTGAATCCTCATATTAATTTGAGGGTAGAGGTGTTATCCTATAGATTCCCTTGTTGCTGATATAGGCAACGTATCCTTTGATTTTCTAGTTGAAAAAATTTGTATATGTGTATACTATTTTAAATACCACAATTAGCCATGTTATAAAGCTTCGGTACAGAGTAGGATTTACATGATGATTTTTTATTTTGATCAGGTTATTCATTGTAAATACTGAAACGAGCTAAGTATGTTATTTTCAGTGGTTTTCCTAAGGTATATGTGTGGTTGAACACTGAGGATGGTGTCCCACAAGGGGGAAGGTTCTGTAATAACCCTGGTGAAAATTCCATGTAATAAAAGTAAAAATAATAACCATGATTTATGGGACACTTATTCCAAGTTGAATTGTGGGAAAAACATCCTATCCAGTGTTCATTTCAGTTATTATGGCTAAAGGAAATTGGAAAAGGAAATGTTTAAGGCATTAAAGACGAAAAAGGTATTTTGGCACATTTATTTATGAAAATAATGGAAATTAGGAGAAAAGGGAGAGGAAAGGTCACATGTTGTTGCATGTGAGTATGAAAATGAAGGTAAATAATGAAAAATGAAGAAAATGGAGGCCTCATTGATAAAAATGCTTATGAGAATTAGTTGGCAAGATTTTGGTCACATTTTTGGAGCTCTCTCATTATTCTCTCCCTCTCTCATTCACTCACTCTTGGACACAAATTTTCCTTGGATTACTTTGGCATTGGACCAAGAAAGGCAAGAAAACATGAATAAGGAAGAAGCAAGAAATGAGGAGAAGGAATCAAGAATTTACAACATGATTCTTGGCAGGTATCGATTTGCATGTATGTTTTCATTGCTAGATCTGGCATGCATGGTATTGCATGTGGTTCTTTTATGTCTTGGCATGGGTTTTTTTCCAGTTGTGATAGTGTTTTCTGCCTAGCCTTGTTATTTCCAGATAGCCATGGTGTTGTGGAGTTATCATGTTTTTTTTTAGTTGGATTACCGAATGGATTCGAAGGTGAGTGGGGTGGATCTCTGAATTGATATAACACATGGCCTAGTAACCCCTGAACCAGACTATGGGTTCCGGTAGTTCTAGATATTGTGTTGCCTCGATAGGTGTAGGAATACTCGACTGGTGAATGTCGGGATATATGGTAAAGCCTAAAGGTGGTTTTCTCTCCATCAGGCCTAGGAATACTGGGTTTGGGATATACAGTAAAGCCTAGATAATATGTCTCATTTTAGGGCCTAGTGACCCCTAATTTGGACTATTGGTTGCGGTAGATCGCGAGAGACTAGGAGACAAGAAAATTCCTCATGGTTTAGGAGAAGAGAATCTGGTGATATCAATGCTTGTGTTGGCCTTGTCATCGGGTGTGGATGATGGTAAAGCCTGATTTCTATTTGATGAGGGTGAAGTTGTTTAGCATCAGGATACCCTGGATGGTTCTTTCCATTAGGGTAATTTTGAGGTCTAAAATGGGCCTCTTAAGGAAATTATACAATGATATTGGAAATAATAAAGTAAGATTAGATTACATCATTAAATTTTAGAGGGAAAAAAGAAAAAACTATTTTTTCAACTAGTATTTTCAACTTATCTCTGTATGAGTTTACTCAAATTTTGAGTGGGAACACTTGTTGGATGCATAATTTTATTCCTCATCCAAGGAGTACCCATGCTGCATACTTTTGATGGACCCTGCTACACAAAAAATGAGAAATACATGAAAAAAGTGATTGCAATCACATTTTTTCATGTAGCAAGGTCCATCAAAAGTATGCAACATGTGTACTCCTTCGATGAGGAATTAAATTTTGCATCCAAACAGTACTCCCACTCGAAATTTGAGTATAACCTTAGGGAGATAAGTAGACAATACAAGTTGAAAATTTAGTTTTATTATTTTATTATTTTATTATTTTTTAACCTTTTTACTTTTTTAACCCAAAAATGGTGAATCACCCCCATGGATGACATCATCATCTTGAATCCTATTGGTTCTCATAAATTTTTTTTGGTTGTAAATTTTTCTTAGGAGGCCCATTTTAGACCTCAATTTCTCTAATGAGTTTGAGTCACACATTCATGCTTGGAATATGGCATGGGGGTGATTGGCTGAAGAGAGATTTGGCTCAACCAATCTATGGTCAGGTGGAATGTGGGATTCCCATCTCTGGTTGGTTTTTACATTCAGTAATGAGGATCTCATTCCTTTGGTATTTTTTATGCAAATGTATTTTTTATTAGGTGGATTCTATTACTATCGTATCCATGGTATTTCTATTGTTATTATGTTGGTTATATGCATATATTTTATCAATGATGATGTATTTCTCTATCCATGTTTTTACTTGTAAATGAATGCACAATGTATCTATGGTCAAATAGATTTTATTGCAACTTATGATGTAATGGAGAAATGCTTCTAAGCGATTCTCAGATAAGTATGAGATCCCTAAGTTTAAATATGGTATTTACACCTGTAGATGAGATATTTGTGACATGTTTGACAAAATTCATGTCATGGCTAGGAGGGATCCATATGAGTTTCTGATGATTTGATTACTTTCATACATTTTTTTTAATGTTATTTATCATCTCCTAGAGTTTCATGAGATTTTGGGCAGTGACCTAGTCTCTGGGGATAAAAAGGTCGTACAAATGTCAAAATTGCATGCACAAAACTGACCAAACTGGGCCTTGGCCGCTACCTTGTCTTGCCATGCCCGCGACTATAATATTTTAGCCACTACCTTTCCTTCACATGCCCGTGAATAAGGCTCAAATTGGTCAAAAAGTGAATCTCCCTCAGGGTTTAGGGGCCTAGAAGTTTGGGTTACCTCCTGAGCATGCTTTTGATGCTATGGAAGGTGTGTTTGTCTTGTTTCCATCATTTCCACTTCCTTAATGTCATCTAGGAGGTTGAAGCGTATATTAGTATCCTCTCGTCGTGTGTTTACCCCTATTGGCCAGTTACTTGAGTAGATGTTGGAAGAGGGTGTGATCAAAGGCTTAGTATTTAGCTAAAAAATGAAAGTTCCCAAAAATGCTTCAAACTAGAGCGACCAAATAGAGCTCGTTATTATGATTCCAACGCAACTCGTTTCATCAAAATCCAATTTCGTAATATTAAGTTATGGTTTGTTGTTTATTTTCCAAAATAGGTAAAAATTGTGCAGAACAGTGACAGATTGATGACTTGGTAGTCTAGTCAGCACCTCAGGAATCTTCAAGAATATTCTCCAGTTTTCATCCAATGACACTGTGACAAGTGTCATCACCAGATTCGCCAATCTTTCTTGGGGAAGTTGAATGTTTCCTTCTAATCCTAAGTTTGAAGTTTTATACATGGTGGATTATTATTTAAGGGTGAATTTTAGGCCAATGGGGAAGGGTCACGTGCGCAGCCAAAGGCTGCCATGTTCCCCCACCATGGCAAGGTTGCTTGGCATGATATATTATTATGGAAAGGTCAAATTTTTGCATATATGTTTATTTCTAGAGTTGAAACTATAGTCAAAGGTTGGTAACAATACATATATATTTCACAACATATATTCTCACAACATATATTATCCAAAGTTTTTAACTTTGGATTGGGTATTGCATATTACACCAAATTTTTTATGACAAGGTCACGGTCAAACCCATGACCACCCACCTACAATTCCAATGACTTACCACTATACCAACCACCGCAGTCCTTACCCCAATAGGACTTCATCTCTATTTGAAGATTATCGGTGCCATATATGGGGGTCCAAAGGGGACCAACCCCCTCCCACATGTCCACACGCCTGAGACCTGGAGCTTAAGCGGATCCAGCGAGAAGATTTAAATGGAGATTTAAACATGTATTAGCACGTGTTTAATTACGTTAAACCATGGTTATACCACGATAATCCAAGATTTGCAGATAAGTGCGGGTTAGAGATAAACATGCCTCAACCCAACTTAAACTCATACTTATCCACTAATTAAGTGTGGATTATCTTGGCAGAATGTTTAACAAAGCCCCAAATGTAGAGAATCTCCACATTAAGTGGAGTTAACTTGCGGACTTCCAAAATTAGTGGAGAAAAACTAGGAAAATTTGGTTTTGCCATAAATGAGGCAATTTTCAACCAATTTTGGCTTAGGAAGAGTCATTCTTGGTAGATTTTGATGTTTTGGAGCAATTGGAATAGGTTTCATAAGCAACAAGATATTGAAAAAAAAAAAAATTCACAATTGAAGCTAATACAAAGGCCCACACTATGAAGCTGGACCAAGGAGATGTAGCCCAGGAGGGGTGAACTCCTTCATCAAAAACTTGTGTATTTGTCTCTATTATTTTTGCTTGTTGTGTTTTATTATGTTTTTTTTCAGCATTGAGTTTCCATTCTTTTAATTTCATGAAATACTCTTAATCTCGTCAAGTTTAATGAATTGTCAATCATAAGCACATGTATAAACCCTTGTATGACAAGCAAACCAAAGCCTTTTCATATTAATTCTGAAACTGATATTAGCACAACATTAAATAACAATCAATTTCATATCAAGGTGTTACAAATAAATGCCACTTTTCCTTTCCAAAGCCTTAGCCATTTCCTTTACCAATTTCCATAGCCATAATAAACCATATGAACACCGACACTAGGATTTTTTTCCCAACATTCAACTTGGAATATGCTTCACATGACCTTGGTTATTTTTTGGCTTTATTAAATTTTATTACATGGAATTTTCATTGGGGCTATTACAGAACCCTCTCGCTTGGGGGAACACCGTCCTCGGTGTTCAATGACAACTACAACCAACAATACTATTGAAGGCAAAACATAATGCCTATAGAGCTTTATAACTTAGCTCGACACAATATTTACAATGATCAACCTGCTGAGAAGAAAAATAACTTGAAAACATAGCGAATATAACATCATAATGAAATGACACCCATACTACTTATTGGAGCTTTATAACATATCTCATGGTGGTATTTACATCGATATACATATGTACATATACCAAAACATCATACCCACATATACCAAAACATATACCGAAACACATGCCAAAATATTCGCTCAACCAGCGAATAAGGAAGGATACATAGCCTGCATCTGATCTGCCATCTCCCATGTAGCTTCATCAGTCCCAAAGTGCTTCCACTACACTTTAAACTTCTCGATTGCTTGGTTCCAAATCTTGAGTGTCTTTCTCTGCAAGATGCACCGAGGTTCTGACTAGAATTCTTCTTCTGTCTCCACCTGCAATACAAACCAGTTAATCACATGATCAACATATTTAAAATACTTCTTAAGTAATGACACATGGAAAACATCATGGATTTTCATTGATGGAGGGAATGAAATTTGATAGACTACTAGCCCAATCCTTTCGAGAATCATGAAATTTCCACAAAACTAAGGTGTCAGCTTCGTACATGATCCAATCTACAAGGATCTATTATTGGGCTTGATGAAAAAGTACACTTTCTTCCCAACCTGAAACTCCTTAAACAACATGTTCCAATCTATGTAGCTCCTCTACGTATCTTGTGCCACTTTCATACTCTTCTTGATTTCCTGCATTTATTATTCCATCTCTGCCAACATGTCTAGTCCATTCAACACCCTGTTAACTGGATCACTCCAACTGATGGGAGTATTGCACGTCCGCACATACAATGCCTCAAATAGATTCATCCTCAAATATTCATGGTACCCATTGTTGTAATCGAACTCTACTAGTGGAATATACTCTTCCCACTTTCGCTATTGATGCATCACATAAATCCTCAACATTTCCTCCAATATCTTGTTGACCCTCTCTCCTTGTCCATCATTATGTGCATGGTAAGTTTTAGTGAATGAAAATTTTGTGCCCAAACCTAAAAACAACTCCTTACAAAAATTGGAAGTGAAATTCGCATCACTTTCCGATGCAATCTTCAACAAAACACCATGCAATCTAACCACATCCATGATAAATACCTATGCTACAACATTCACTGAGTATGTAAACTTCAGTGGAATAAAGTGCGCTACCTTCTTCAATATTTCCATCACAACCATGATGGAATCATGTTGTTTAGATGTCCTCAATAAACCTATGATAAAGTACATGGAAATGACCTCCAATTTCCACTCTGGAATCAGAATCGACTGTAGTAGTACACCTATATTCTTACACTCTTATTTCACTTGTTGAAAATACAAGAACCTAACCACAAACTCTACCATGTCTCTCTTCAAATTCGTCTAATAGTAAAACTTATTCACTCCTGTCATCGTCTTCTAATAGCTCGGTTGACCTTAATATGATTTCACATGAAACTCCCTCAAGATCAACTTCTTGATTTCACTACTATCTAACACATATATCTTGTCCCTAAACGTGATCAAGCCATCTGATGTGAGACGATAGTCCATGTCCTATGCACATATATTTTTACTTGTACCTATACCACTACATGTACCAGAACCTATACCACTACATGTACCTATACATATACATATACCTGTACGACTACTTGTACTTGTACTCTGCTGCAATTTATGCCTAAGCTCCATATACGTGACATCCTGCTAACCTGCCTGCAAGATAGTTTCCTATATATCTATCCCATAGGAAATCATAGTTGTTATGTGATTCACATGTATCCACCTGCTAAGCGAATCTGCAACTTTGTTCTATTTACGTTTAATATACTTGATCTCAAAGATGAACTCACTGATAGTGGCAAGTCATATAGCTTTCTTTTCATTCAGATTCAGTTGGTCAAATAGATTCCGCAAGTCATTGTGATCACTCATAAATACAAATTGTCTACCCATAAGATAGTTCCTCCACATATTCAATGCATGAATGATATTTCCAACTCAAGATCATGTGTCAGATATTTTTCTCCTGGTCATTTAGTTTCTGTGACTAATAACATACCACCTATCCTTCCTATAGAAGGACTCCACCAAGTTCTCATTTGCAAGCATATGTACATACCACATACTCTTTTTGTGAATCTGTGATGTTTAACACTAGAGCATGAGTCAACAACTTCTTTAACTACTCAAAACTGGCTACACATTCTTCTGTCCATTGGAACTTCTTACCCTTCCTTTGCAATGATATGATATGATAAGAAATATGTGAGAAGTTAATGATGAACCTCATGTAATAACCTACTAACCCCATGAATTATATTACCCCATCCACATTCCAAGGAACTTCCCACTCCATGATAGACCTTATATTTTCTGGATCCACTACTATGCCTTCCTTGGAAAAAATAGGTCCCAAGTAGTGTACCTATACCTAAAAGAAACTACATAAATCTCAATACTTCTACTAAGTGTTTGACATACTATTCTTCATTTTCATAATATAACAATATATCATCAAATAATACAATAACAAACTTTTCCAGATAAGGATGCAACACATTATTCATCAAGCACATAAATGTACCTGGGGAATTATTCAAACTGAAAGGAACTACAAAAAACTCATAATGCCCATACCTGTTCCAAAAAGTTGTCTTGTGAATTTCATCTTCCTTAATGAGTACCTGATGATATCCTGATCTCAAATCAATATTCAAGGACATTGCTGCTCCCTTCAACTAATCAAAAAAATCATCAATCCTTAGCAACAGATACCTATTCTTGATGGTCACTTTGTTCAACTATCTGTATTCAATGCATAACCTCAAGGTACAATCTTTCTTCTTCAGAAACAATACCAATGCACTCCAAGGCTATACACTTGGCTTAATGTATCCCTTGTCCAACATTTCGTTCAAAAACAACTTCAACTCTACTAACTTTGGTGTGCTCATCATGTAAGGTTCCTTAGATGCTCACGCTACCCATGGTTCCAACTCAATAGAAAATTCTACTTCCATGTGAGGTGGAAACTCTAAAATATCTACGAGAAATACATCCTTAAACTATTGTAGAACTGGTTACCTTCTCAAAACATCTGCATCCTCAACTTCCTCACCTTTTTCACTAGAAATGTGCACTGCAAATAACACACACCCTTTCCCGTGGCTATGCTTGGCCTGCATAGGTGTAACCATTCTAACTGATGTTTCTTTCTTCTTACCCTGCAAGACTCTTTATTCCCCATTGTCATCTAAGCACTCAATGGCCTTATAATAACAATCCACCTTGGTCCTATCAAGATACAACCAATACATACCCCAAAGCATGTTATACGATCCCAACGACATTACATTTAGATGTGTTGATGTAGACATACCATTCAATTAAAATGCATAAGCTCTTACCGAGTGATGAACTCTCTTCTTTGTACCTATAGCCAACTGTACTAAAAAAGATTCTGCATGCACTTCCTTATTCAAATCACACTTATCCACCTGGTAAAGATTAACATAACTATAATTAGATCCAGGTTCAATCAAAATATAAACAAATTGATCACAAATTTACTATCGTCCATCTTGATAATAAACACCTAGTGATTTGTCTGCATGTTATCCAAAACTGCATAGATAATGGGCATACTTTGTCCATTATCTCCCACTCCTTGTGCCTCCTATGCACTGCAGATCTCCAATATACCACCCTGATGCTATGGACAATCTCTCTTGCGATGGTATTCACCACAAGTACAACATTGTAGAGGCTTCTAGCCTTCATCTTTACTCTTCTCCTCGGATCAAAGTCCCTATCCTCTGCCAGATGTATTGTACTTCTAGTTGGTGAAAAAATATCTTTTTAACCTGTATCCTGAGGTATTTCTCGCTTCTTGTCCCATTTTCCTTTATTTTTATCATTACCTTTCCAATCCTTCTTTGTCTTGGATCTGCGCTTTTATTTCTCATAACAATTATTTATTTTCTGAAAGGCCTCCTCCAATGATCTAGGCTCAACAAGCTTAATCCTATATTTTAATTTTATCATAAACCCATTGATGAATCTTTGAATCTTGGCCTTCTCCTCCTTGAGGTAAGGCACATACCTTAACAAATACATAAATCTACTAGTGTGCTCCTCATCGGTCATAGATCCCATATTTAGTTCATAAAATTTCTTTTCCATGTCATCATAGTATCTCTCTGATATATAATTCTTCTAGAATAGTATCTCGAATTCTCTCCAAGCCAATTTATTCTCATAAATATCCTTGGCATTCTTCACATCTTCCCACCAAATATCTACTTTATAATTGAGGTTGAATGTATCTATTATGGCTTTAATTTTTTCTGATTAATCATGCAACCTGAAGAATGTCCTCATACCAAGCAACCATGA
This sequence comes from Pinus albicaulis, assembly GCA_034641835.2. Lineage (NCBI taxonomy): Eukaryota > Viridiplantae > Streptophyta > Pinopsida > Pinales > Pinaceae > Pinus > Pinus albicaulis. Next base: position 784,088,937 of record CM076569.1, on the reverse strand, counting down.
TTATGCATCCTGTGATTTCTTCATCTCTCCATAAAATGTAGGTGGTTTTTCTTTCTTAAACTCATTGATAAAATATCCCTTTTCACTCCTCCTGTAAGGACGATAATGATGACGATCATAATGCCTATCAGAACCAGAACTAGAATAGCACATGTTTCTATCACCACTACTATCTGGAGTGTCCAAGAACCTTCCATATTTGATCATGTCATCTCTATCTGACCCGTGACCACCATGATACCTACTTCTATATGCCCCATTATTCCCATCCTCTTGTTCATAACTAATATGAATTGGCCCTTGTTGTTGTAACTCTGACAAACTGTGAAGGATCACTGCATTAACTTCTACTTTTTTTTTCCTATGCATGTATGATTTTGTCATTATCTGTTTTACAACTCCTTATTTCTTCCTTAATAATTATCAATGTTTTTGTAAATTCAGAAGATTTCCTAGCACCATGTTGCTCATCTGATTCATAGGGAGAATATTTTTAGACTGCCATATTTCTAGTCATCTTTGATTTCTTCCTCCAAGGCATCTCATGTCAGCTAAAATAAATCACAATAAACCAATGTACCTTAGCATAATTTAGGGAGTATATCTCATCTGCAAGATCAACCAATCAGTGCAATACATGTATAGACATAATCATAACAACATATAGACATATAACAGACAGCTATATCAACACATAAACGTCATTCTAGCTAGAGTCTAGTTATCAATGCATGACCATGTCAACCATATACCATGACCTCATGCATGAAAACAACAACCATACCAATGTATATAGAAAATTTGTAATCTCTTGACACGTATAAACAACACATAACTAGTCATACACCCACGAAAACACATTTTGAAATAACACCATCATTTATCCCATGGCGACATCACTCCAACCATGACCAACACCATGTAGATGCAACAAGCACATATACCATAAGTATGAGTAACTCATATGCAACTAACATGAATTCATGACCAACACACCGCTCATCCAGTCCGAGGGGTGAATCATGCTCTGATACCACTATGTAAAACCCTCCTCCCATATCTACCCAAGTAATCGGAAAACTAGGGTAAACATGTGCCGAAGAGTTACTATGATATGATTCAACCTCCTAGGTCACCTAAAGGAAGTGGAACCAACACAACGCAACAACATAGACCATATGCACATGCTACAGGGCACTCAGGAACCATCCCAATCTTCAAGGAGGCTAGCCCCTGATCCAACATGACCTTTTCATGCTTCAATCCCCACAGTCATTCCCTTGGAATGGGAAAGAGTGCGACTCGGACCCTCCAGTCACATGCACAGCATGGGTATGCATGCGACTAGGGACTTTTCCAAGTAGTTCTGAGCTCGTGACCCCAATTTTTGTGCCAATTTTTCAGGCCCAGAACCCAGGTCACTACAAAAAACTCCATGACATTTTGATAACTAAAATATAGCATAAAAATAACAATTTAAAATCAAGCAATTGAACTAGTACTTGACTGGACCCCTGCAAGCCATGACAAGTTTTGCATAAAACATGTTACAAATATGTAATCTAAAGGTTTTAACAACATATTCAAGCATATCGGTCTCATACTTATCTGAGAATTCCTAAGAAGCCTTTTTGCCTCATCACATTAACTAGATTATGATATATTTAGTCATAGATACATTGTTCGTTCATTTAAAAATAAAAACATGATGAGAGCCATATATCATCACTATCATAAAACACATTCATAACCAACATATAAATAGCAGAAATGAAAAGAATATAACAACCATATAAGCCACATAATAACAAGAAAATTTACCCATCAATACAAGAGGAAAATATTTCTTATTTCCATAAGCAAAATGAAACCAAGTCTGGGACTTCCATGTTCCACTCGACCATAGACATGGCTTAGCCAAATCTCTCTTTAGTAGTCACCCCTGTACCATATTCCAAGCATGAATGTGGGATCTCATAAAAATCATCAATCAAAACCAAACCAGGGCTTCTAGAGGTAAAACCACCTCAACCCTCAATCAATGATTCCACCTCATAGTCGAAAATCACAACCATCACCAGATTTCTCTCCACCCAAGTTTTCCAGGGCTTCACAGTGTTTTTTCCAACTGGGGCTTCCAGGACTAGTAACTCAAACCACTAAGGGCTTTAAGAGAATTTATCCAACCAAGGCTTCCAAGACTAGTAACTCAAACGAAGATGTTATAGGGCTTCCAGAGTGTTTTTCCAACCAAGGCTTCCAGGATCTAATAACTCAACCCACAACCAAAGGCACATGAGAACCAACCATAAAAACAAAGAATGAAATAAACCCAAAACACTATGGCTATCCAGGAAATGGAAAGGTTAGGAAAATCAACTCTCAATCTAGGAAATCCTCCATGCCAATGATAGCTCATAACCAAGAAACCACATGCATATGTCATGCATGCAAAAAATAGTGAGGAAAACATACATGAAACTCTGTACCTACAAAAAAAATATGTTTTATCTATTTATCTCGATGCCCTATTGTGCTTTCCTTCTCTTCCTTTGCCTTGTTTCTCCAAAACTCCAATTATTCCACATTCTTCAAAATTTCTCCAAGAAAATATAAGTATCCAAGATCGTGAGAGAGAGAGATAAAGAATAGAATGAGAGATCCAAAACTGAACTGATAAAAGTCTCAACTGAAAAAATCCATGAATTGATCCTCAAAATCCTTTTTATCAATGAGGCCTCTAGTTTCTTCATTTTCCATTATTTTGCTTCATTTTCATCCTCACATGCAACCTGTGACCTTTCACCTCCCTTTTCTCCTAATTTACATTATTTTCATAAATAAATGCCAATAAATGCCACTTTTCCTTTCCAAATAATTAGCCATTTTCTTTGCCAATTTCCATAGCCACAATAAGCCATATGAACACCCACACTAGGATGGTTTCCCCATCATTCATCTTGGAATACACGTCCCATGACTTTGGTTATTATTGCTTCTGTATTAACTTTTATTACATGGAATTTTCACCACAGTTGTTATATATATATATACTTTTAAAAATTAATGTAACAAGATTCTTAACCACAGAGATTCTAACCATGTAAATAGGCTTTGTTATAATACTATAAATCAATAACATGGCTTACAATACCACATGCCTAAAAAACGATAATCATTTCTTCGAATTTTCTTAATAAATAAATTTAATTAAAAGGTTTAAAAGAACATAAATACTTTTGAGATAAATCTCAGTCTTTGATTTATGACTACTACTAAGGTTCATTGGCAGGTAAACACACATAGATATCAATTAACACAAGGGTTAACTTCCATGGGTATTTACACGTATTTTCCTTATTTAACCATCAAATACTTACCATTTTAAAATGTGTATGTCACTAATGATGGTTACCTAAGTTTTCAAACTCTCAATTTGATGGGTGACACACACACACACACACAGATATATATATAATTTCCAATAATATTATACAAAACCAAAAAATTTAGTGATTTTGTTGGCTTAGACTCCAAGATAAGTATCACACTATGCAACACCCACAATACTAAGACTTTTAAGATAATACTTCAAGATAGGCATATGCTCATCCATGGTGGATCTTTGTACTTGTTAGAAAAAACTTGTCTCTAAATTCAATCACACCATGTGATACTTGATTATACACAAATAAGAAACATTGAAGCCTAAAAATTAAATTTTCCAATCGCGTGCAATCCACATCGGTGGGACAATGGTATTCTATATAAAACACTAATTTTTCTTGTTTATGTACGTAATTTTTCTTTTGATTTTGAGAGTTTTATGTAGTTTCTTTAATTTTGGCACATTGGTAATAGATATTAATTTTTATAAAATGGTTCTATTTATTAGGTTTATTAGAAAATAAAATAAAATTTGTGGTTAGATATGGAAATTTCAAATCAATGGTTAGTAAGGCTATGTTTCTTTTTATACATTTACACCTAAACACAACTAGGTTTATTCCTTTTAGGTGTTATCCTGATCATAAGTTTATGATTTTCTTCAGAATTAATGCCTACATATTATTATTCCTTGAAATATTATAATCCTCCCAAATTCTTATTTAAAAGTGGCTTCAAACTTGTATTATTATTTATAAGGTTCTCCTTTTAAGTCCAACCCATCAAATTATAAGCTGCGATTTATTGTTCCTCTTCAAAATACATTATAGTTAATGAGTTTGACCAAGCCACTTGAAATTTTTTGAAAGATGGTTTACCATAATTTGTAAAACCTTTGAAATTATGTAAATAGTGACTATACATAATTGCACCAAATCATTGGTTAGTTGCAATCAGGAATGAACATGGTTGAATGTTTTTTTATCTTTTTAAAATAATATAAAACATATACATCTATGATATTACTTGGTTAAAACATATTTTATGTTCATCGTAGAATTTAAAAATTTACTACACAAAACACCAAACTTATATTAAAAAAAAAGTATATTCACAAAAAAAAATAACAAAAACACATAATACATGATATTTAAAATATGAGTTTTAAAAAAAAAAACTTCATACTAAGGGAAATTAAAAAAAAATATGTCATAAAAATTTTACTTGACGAGTTCCCATCAAGAAAAATTCTAATATATAAATATAATTAATATATAAATTAAATATCAAGATTCTTAATCATGGAGATTTTTAATCTATAAATAGGATTTGTTACAATGTCATGGGCCAATATCATGGATGTTGAATATCACATGGCCAAAAGCCATAACTCATTTCATATTCACATAATAATTACTGAAAATTAAAATAAAATTTTGGAAGCCCTATTCCAAAATAGACACGTCTATTTGCATAATTATTTTGGAGATAAATCTCAAGCTTGGATTTGTGAATTCTACTAAGAATATTCTAAAATATTTGATGGAGGTTAAATCCTTACCACCCACCTAATAATTTTTTTTTGTAAGCTATAAAATTCTATTAATAAATAGAAAATATAGTACGTCAACGCATATTAGTCTTCTTCATGCCAGATTCTGACACTGAGGACACCAGACCAACGACTGTAGAGGAGGAATTTAGTCCAAAATAATACATGGATAACATAAAAAACCAATTTCATGACCTATGTTTGCATAGCATGTGTTAAAAATAGAAAAACATAGAAGATAACATGTTCTAAAATTGTAGCCTTGCTATCAAAACTTGTGTTGTAGACATTGCATTGGAGTGTTATTGATAGAAATTGTGGGAACCATGTCATTGACTAAGTAGATGTAGATACATATACGGGTACCGCGGGAGTGTTCGGGGAGATTGGACCTTTTCCCTTGGAGTGTAGTTCCTTGATTCTCTCTAATATCATTACCATGATGTGACACTATAGCGACTTTTATTTAATTTCAACATCAAGGATGCTAAGTTGTGGGGATATTTTTCTTTTTTTATCTTCCTTTTCTTCAAGAGATTTTCTTATGGGTATTTTAATGTGCTAGTAGAGTTCGACAAATATTTTTTCTAACGGCCATGAGTGTGTCCTGGCTTAAGAATCCAATCAATAAAGTGTGACAAGATATCTTCATCAGAATGGTTTTTCTATGAATGCATGACTTCAACTGTTACTTGATTTACTAGGTCATAGATGTGTTCAGGGTGGGTTAATGTTATTGTTGCACTATAGATTGGGCCCTTCTTCTATAAAGAGAGCTTCTAGCTCCCCTACCAATTGAGTTTTTCTTACAACACATTCCTTGATGGTGCATGGCTACTTTGTTTGGTATCTGTTGTATTCTTTACATGACTAGCTTTAAGAATTGCTGCATTGCACTAGGCGCAACTTGAGGCTCGTAGGGAGTGTGGTAGCCCCCTGCATGGTGTTTTGGACAGTGGCTAATTTTTTGTTGCGGACTTAAGGGTTATCGAGTAGACCCACCCATGGTTTTTTGCATGGCTTTACACATGATGGTTTTTCCCATGGTATTTTGTAGATCCGGTCAAGGAAACTATGGCTATGTTTTAATCTAGGATTAATGTATTAGGGGTTTATGAATGCTTGGGCATATATATAAAGTATTGCAACATTGAAAAGGAATATAATGAAAAATTATTCTAGTTTTCTCAGTTTTGGGTTCGAGGAGAAAAATCTTTGTGTATATTTTTTTGTTCGTGCCATTGTATATTTTTGGTTTTTTAAGAATTCATTTGGAGGTAATTAATGTACAAGGTTAAAAAAATCATTTGGTATCAAAGCAATTTTGGCTTCAAGGGGATGCATTTGCGGTTGTAGGATTTTTCGCAGGATTGTTGTAGACCTTATTACAATGGGAGATCCACGGGATCAATTATTGGGGTGAAAGGAAATGGTGAAGAGTGAAAAGATAAAAATCATGAAATTCAACAAAAAAAAATTGAGCTATGGAAGATTAAGATGGAGGATATATTGGTGGATAAATATCAATGGATCATGGTGGATCCAGGTACTAAATCAATGGAAATGTGGACAAAACACTAGAATCAATTGGATTGGAAGGAAAAAATTTACAATACGACTGTGTGTCTCAGATTCAGTATTATTGAATGTTTTAGGATAAACTATAGTGAAAGCTTTTTGGGACAAGTTAGGGACTTTGTATCAATTTAAGTCTCTCATAAATGAATTTTTCCTGTAGAAGAAGTTGTATAACATGAGGATGAGAGATGGAGACTCGATAATAGATCATTTCAATGCCTTCAATATTGTGGTGAGTTAGTTATTATTTTTTGATATTAAAATTTCAGATGAAGATAAGTGCATCATTTTACTATGTTATCTACTAGAATCGTGGGATATTTTGGTTGTTTCCATAGGTAATAATATAACTACGTTGAAATTTGATGAGATAGTCTCATCCTTATTGTCAAGGGATATGAGGTGAAAAAACATGGACATCCAAAAGGAATATGCCTTGTCTGTAAGAGGATAGTTTTAGAACAGAAATAGAAATAAGTCCTCAAGTGGGACATTTAAATCTAGAGGGAGATCTAAATCTCTAAGAAAATTTGTAAATATATGTTGGAAATGTGGAAAATATTGGAGTTGTAAGAGATATTTTAAATCTAAAACTCTCTAGAATGGAAAGGGATTTGATGATGCTCCTCTTGTAGAGGTGAAAAACGTCTCAAATGAAGGTTGGGATGTGTACTTGGATTCTTCCAGTACACATGTAGATCATGACACATGGTATATTGAATCATTTGCATCCTATCACATGACTCCTGATAGGGATTGGTTCTGCGAGTACGATAGATGTAATCATGTTGATGTCTTCCTGGTTGATCACAGGAAGGCCAAAATCATAGGAAAAGGAAAATTCAAGTTGAAGGTGATAGGTAAAAGGATTAAAACACTTCTATTTGTTCTGCACATTCCAAGATTGGCTAGAAATATCATTTTTGTAAGAAATATGAATGATGTAGGTGTAAAGAAAGTGATCGAGAAAGATACATGTAAGATGGTTTGAGGAGCATTAGTGTTAATGCAGGGAGTTCATATCAGAACTCTGTACAATATTTTGGGTAGTACTACTATTGATAGGTGCAATAGGTCTATTGTTCCTAAAAATATTGTAGTCTCTAGTGAAAAGGATATTTTTTGGCATCAAAAAGATGGCGATAATAAAGGGAAGGTCCTTCAGATACTACATGGTAATTTTATGGTAGAATGTATTTCTAATTTATCTCTAGATTTTGATTTATGTGAATATTGTGTACATGGGAATCATAATTAGGTGAATTTTTTCTTTAGTGCTAGGAGGGCATAAGGAATTTTAGAGCTTGGGTACAGTGACGTGTTAAAACCTATAATAGTTCCATAAGTGGGTAAATATGCGTAATATGTCTCATTTATTGATGACTTCTCAAGGAATACATGGCTATATTTCCTCAAGATGATTTCTGAAGTCCTTGACAGGTTTATATTTTAACACTATGGTGGAAAATTAGACAAAGAAGAAGATCAAGGTGTTGCAGACAAATAATTCAAGTGCAAAAGCATGCTTCTTATGTAATTCCAATTTTTCTAAGATATAAGAGCATTATAATTGATCAGGAAGTGTATTTAAAACATATGGGAGAATGAAATGTGCTAAGATCATGGAAGTTAACCCATGAAGAACATGATAGCTTTCAACAAACTCAAATTAATATAAGAGATAAGAAACATGACAGAGAAAATGATTAGAATTCCTTCTTGAGAAAGAGATTTGAAGACCACATGATAGATTATATCCATTGAATCCCCTAACATTGTAATCTTATTAATCTGTAAATTATTCTAAAGCATGACTCCTTGATACAATGTTAAATATTCTACATGGTTAACATATGTCTCCCATATTACAAAATCAATCCAAAGTACATGATATCCATTTAGGCCATGGATGAGTCGCATACCACCCCTTAAATAATATAATTATAGATTTTTTTAAGTGAAAATGAATTTATAAAATGTATGATATTTATTATGCTATATTATAAGAAGGATGACCCCCATACCACCCCTTAAATATTATAATAATAGAAATTTATTTTATTTTTTGAGTGAAAATGAATTTATAAAATGTTTGGTATTTATTATGCTATATTATAGTAATGTAAGATTGCAAATAGCATTAAAACTTCCATAATGGTGGTCTTGGGGACTCATCCATCATCACCAAATTTCTCCTCCAAAGTGAAGGCCCTCAAGAACATGTCAGTTGGAATCAATATTAGATTAAATTGGATAAAATAAAGACAATTTCATCAGTTTATCCTATTTCCAAATCATTTGACGTCCAAACCAGAAGTGGATTTCCTAGAAAATTTGGGAACAAAATAAAAAATGAGCGGTAATCACCCTTCATTCTAGATTCCATGATCATCCGAGATCAAATATTTCCTATGAATCACATTCATGGCAACAACACGAGACAATTGAAGAAACGTGACATGGAATATCAGCATACTCTAAGTGGGGGATGGCTAATAAGACACTCCCACCATCCTTATTTGATCGATATTACCCCACCTTGGTTTATGATTCCTTCACCATATATAAATATGACACAACAAGGATTTAACTCATGGCTCATAGTTATGGATAAATACCCTTCTCTCAACTTAGGTAAAATTCATTTCAATTCAAACTTGCTCTAGCTCTAGCTCTAGTTCTATATACTCGACATTCATCTCCTACCTTCTCTAGTGAATTGGAATCCCCCATTGTTATTAGTCTTGTGTTTACCAATACCTTGGTTGGAAAAAATAGGATTTTTAGGAAAACCAATTTCTCAAGATTCTTTGGCCTTCAATTCGTTATGTACTTTGATTATCATTTCTCACTGAGAATTTCCTACCTAATTCCAAGGTTTCTAGTTTCAAATTGAGTAGTACGCTCCACTAGTGGTTTGGGATTTCATAGTATATTGGCTCTTCAAGAGGCACAAAAATCATGAAAGCAACATCATTTCACTTTCATCCCACCCTCCTTTCCATGGCATAAGCATCTCCCCCTCTTAGAATCTTACCTAGGCCACAATTTTTTTAAAGTGCCTTCATCAACCAAGCAACATGGAATATATGGAGTTGCATAGAACTAGGAAAATGTAAGAAATCCATGAAGAAAAAATTTAGGATTTGAAGGATCAATTTAGGATTTGAGATAACAAAATTCAGGCATGGAATAAGAACATCAATTGTCAATATTTGGAACTCAAGAAAAAACAAGTTTTCGTGAGTTTCTTGGTCTTCCAGACATAGTATTTAGCCCCAGAGAATGAAATTTGTGAAATTATACTTTGGATGGTTCACCTTTCCTCCAACACACTTTATTTTCCTACTCATGGAACATCTTTTCACATTTCGCTCAAGGTGGATTTGGAGAGAATCATCATTCAAAACAAGGATCAACAACAAGAACTGCATCAACACCACACTAATACTCTAGAAAGGTGTAACCACTAACTTCGAAAAAGTTAGAACTCTAGATGAGTGACCTATCGTTTTTCTTTTCATTTTTTTAATGTACTTTAAAGTATGTGATGTTTTAGGAATATTTTATAAGATATATGTATTCAAGTCATTTAGATCTCCAACAACCACTACATTTAGTAGGCCAAATTTTTATATAGGCATATATATCTCTTTTTTCTTAAAAAAAAATAAAAAGTTACTTCATAATATTTCTTTGACATGCTTTATATAATAACCTATGTTTATAAGACAAAGAACCCCTACTACATCTCTTTTTAAATTTGAACATGTACTCTCTTATTAGGAAACGCATGTTCTTAAGCATTAAACTCACACAAAAAATATATCATATCATTAGATAATAAGGTTTTTAAGTAGAAAAATGTTATGAAACCATCACAATTATAGTAAACATTAACTATAATGTTCCCTAATTCAAAATGTAAAAACACCATATCCCTCTTACAATTTACTCTTAATTTTCCATTGAAATAGGAAAAATGTATAACGATCTGTGGCTCTCGTTATTTTGGCATTTAGCATTTTTCTTTTTCGTTGTCCATTGATCAGAAAATTGCTCATTCAAAACACCTTGTTTTAAAAAATTCAATGCTAATTGAAACCCAAAAGAATACAATTTATTTATCAATCATATATTCAATTGCAAAATTTTTCCTTCCAGGACCTTATTGGAGTAGACTGTACATCAGTTTTTAAATTTGTGGATACCACTGTTACATACTTTCTAAGGTTGGGCCATGAAGCACGCTCAAAAAAATTACTCAGGAAAATTCACACCACTCTCTAGCTTCGAGTTTTGGCCAATGGTCCCTGTAATGTCATTGTTATGATTAACTATAATAACTGAATCAAATTCGGCATGACTGACTTATTTACCACCACATTTCCTGGTCTGCCATCAATGAACATGTGAAGGTTAAGAGTCAAGATAGCAAGATGGAAATATAGTTGTTTACAACACATGCATCTATCCAGTTTGACATCCCGATATTCTTATATAGAGATTCCAGACTGTATCTTCCACAAATACTCAAACACTGCTGGAACTATTTTACCAAGAAACTTTCACTCTTTCATAGAGTGCAAAAGTCTAAAGATGAAGAAAATTTAAGGCATCCAAATTGAAGTATTCATTAAGGGGGAAGATGAAATAATAATTCATACTTATGATATATGTTGGAATTATTAATATGTAACAAAGTCTAACTATGATCAAAGATAAGTACAATGATAGAAGTTATGCATGGAGATCACATAAAATCAACTGAGAGATTTATGTAGATATTCATGGATATAATTATGGATATGGTTGAACCAATTAACCATATTAGGAATTTTATCATGGGAACCTCAATGCTATATTACAAGGCCCCATGTACTGTATTAATGTAAGTGAGAGTGCCATATATCATTATTATAAATTAATACTATAAAATATCTTTATACTCTTATGTGATCTTTCTATGTGTAAATGTTCCATTATGGCTACTCATATACCAAAGAATATTGTAGGTCCAAATAATTAGTGTGCTTTGATTAAAATAAAATGTTGGGTAAAAAACTTGGATGAATAACCACATAAGTATCCAATCATTTGGAAATTATTGTATTCATATTTTCATTTTGTAGGTGGTTGGCTAATCTAGAACTAGGATAGAGGTGAGAAAATTCAAATTGGCCATGATGCTTTGATAGGTATCAAATTTTTACATAGATTAGCTCCTAAATTTATTTAGGATGTTATAAGTAAATAATTTTATACACTTAGAAAAAAATTAAAATGAGGGAGTTTTGTAAATTAGCAACAACAATGGCTAGACTTGTAACATGGATGTCAACTAGGTAGGAAATCCTGCAAGAGGCATAACTTCCACATATATGCTCTAACTGAGGTGATATTTGGACTGTTGGAAAGGTATTAACGTGTATATCAATGTTGTGGGTGTATGACAAGTTTTGAACCATACATGATCCAAAATATTTTGCTTTGAGATGGATTAAATAATTGCATGTAATATTGCATCTTAACCATGAAACTTAAAAGGCATGAACATAAGAAGAGAGAAGCACATAAAATCAAGCAAAGAAGACAAGAGATTGACATCATAGTTCATCCAGGAGGGACTACGTCTCTGGGGCCTTCTCAATCAGTGGGGAGGCCCTTTTTCATTAAGTGGCAAATAAAATTAAAGTACAAGCATCAATGAAAAATTACACCCTTATACCTCCATAGCTGAAAGTGTCTGAAAATTGGAGACCTCTGATGAAGAAATGGATAGCGTCGTTGGATTCCTGTCACCGAGACGTGCAGAATCCATGTAACATTTTCCTGATTCTGACGTCGGACAAATTTGGGCCCTCTGGAAATGAGCTCAGTTCATGGTTCCAACCCACTCCTGTAAAGCGCTCAAGGTTCCACTCTGTCTCATGCTCCGTGCCGCTCCTGATATGCCTAGGCGAACTTCTGAAGAGAATGGTTAAGTAGTGTTGGGTCGGGTGGACTCCTGAAGGGAACCGCTTGGCCCAATAGTTGAGATCCAATTTTTGGGGGAGGGGGTCAGGATCGGGTGGCCCACCCACTGATCCTTCCAGTTATTGCAATGCATAGAGTGAAATGGGTTGGGGGAGGGGGGGGGACGGGGGTATCACGACCATCGGCCCCACCTACATTTTTTATTGTTGTTGGGTGGCGGGGTCATGGCTATTGGCCCACCCAATAATATAACATTATATTTTTTATATGCGGTCCATACGTCGTGGGTCCAACAGGTGTCACGACCCTTCGGATCATAATATTTGATATTTTTTTTAACCGTGTGGTGGGGTGGCAAGGGTGGTGGCCCGCACCCCCTTTCTTTTAATAATTTTTTTGTTTAAAATAAACAACCAATTCATTTTTAAAAATTCCAATTTTGACTGAAGGAGTGCATTTAATTGTCCCACAAATTTGCCCAAAATCCGACCAGAGCTGGCTGGAATCTGGTGGTCAAGTTTTTGCAAAATTGTGTCCTCCTTAAGCCTACCACCTCATTAAGTCAACCTAGAACTTTGACTTCTTCTAACTTCTCCATATAGACTTGGAGTTGAGTTTCGTCTGTGCCATTGGAATCAGAAAGACAAAATCTTCAACTTGAAATTGAGTTTTCCACATTTCTAACACTTTGATTTTTGAGCCTTCTCCTTAAGCCACTTGTACCTTGGACCTATATGATGCTCCTAGGTCATTCCTCCCCATTGAGGAGCTTTTGGACCACCAAAAGAATTAACACACCTAGTACATTGTTTGTCCGTTCAAAAAAACACTTGCAATCACCTCCACGCAAATACGGTACAGCATTTGAAACCATGTACAAAACACACATGACTCAACAACCCTCCACTTGCCATGAGTTTATAGAACACACTCATTGGGAAAGGATTGCATAATAGAAACTAATACCTCAACTACTAATAAGAAAAGGCCAAAAACACAATTATTTGCAACGCACGATTTACAATTGTGGCCATAACACTAATACCTCTAAAAAAACCATCTTTTACTTAATACATTAAATGGGTCATCTCCCTGTGGTGGATTTTCCTATAGAATAGCTTCGAGGATTGGACTCTTCATGGGTTCCTTTTGGTCCTGATGCATTTGACATGCAGGTTTCTAGGGTTCATCCTAGTTGTGAAGATTCTTCTTCCTCCATACTTTCCATATAATATTTGAATACCTTCCCCTAGTGTTCCTCCGATAAGTGTTCATGGAACCCTCACTATCGTTGGGTTGTGAGGAAGTGATTTTATTATTTGTCGCTGGCTGGTCACTAGCTGCGTTTGAGCTTTCTCCCACTTCCTTCTTGGTGTATCTGAGTCCTTCATGACACGGAAATTCCTCGACTTCGATGGGGTTTACGATGCCTTGGCCATTGATGCTGAGGCCCTTTCCTTGATACCCCATTTTCTTCAGAAGTTTGGATCTGATCCCTATAGTATGTTTTTCAAAAGAAGCGAAATCGTCATCATGGAAAGTACATGAAATTGAAGGGTTTATTTTTACCTCAGGTTGGCTATGTCGTAACTTTTCCAAGGCCTCATCCTTAGCTTGTAACTAGTGTAGTAACCTTTTTTTTTCTTCCTGCGCTTCCTATAAGAGCCTCCTTAGCTCATTATTCTCTTCTTAGATTCTTTGGTTGATCTCCTCAAGTTCTTGGAGCCCTGCTACAAGGAGCGTCCTTTTCATCTTTGGTACCATGTCTGTTGAAATTTTTGTTTTAGCACCTAAATGAGAACCCAAGTATATGGTTCCTCCTGTTGTGATCCCAAAGGCTGCAAGCTTCATTTCATCGTCAGAATTAGACCCCAGGTCAATTGGCCTACCTTATGCAAATCCTGCAGCTATGACCTTCTCATCCTCCTCTGATTCATAACCTTGGTCTTGTTGCATGGTGGTAGCAGTCTTCTACTTCCCCTTTTTTTCATTCCTCTTAGGTCTCAACTCAGGATGCAGCTTCCAGCAACTTTCCTCGTCATGTCCCTCTTTCTCACAATGTGTACAAGAGGGCTTTGCTCCAATTCTGTTGGCTTTTGTAGTTATTTTTGGGTTGTCATTTTGTTCATGCGTTCCTTGACTTTCTAGATGCATGGCCTTCATACTGGCCTCATCGATGGTAGGAGGCTCAAACAATAATAATGAATGCCTTATGTAATTATGTGGAGAACCAATATACTTAGTTACTACCTCTAGTGAATCTAATGGAATGCCCAAATTTAATGCTTGTTTTATAAATTCTTTAGTGAATTCTTGTACATTTTGACCTCTTCTTTGCCTTAGGTGTTTCCATTCCATTAATTCCTTTTTCTTATAACCCAAAGGGTAAAATTGGTTTCTCAATGCGGAAACAAAATTTGACCATGAGGAGAGAAGGTTACCCAAATTTTTGCTTCCTTACAATTTTCTCTCCCACCAAACAAGAGCGGTATCATTCAACCGAAGAGAAGCCAACTGGATCTTTGCCTCGTCCTCCTTGATCTGATGAATCCTACAATAGACTTCAATCTTCCTAATCCAGTTATTAAAATTTTTGCATTCCTTTCACAAGTATACATGGGAAGATCAAATTTGACATCTAATTTAAAGAAATGTTTTTTAGATGCATTTCCTGAATTCCTATGACGATGGTGAGAAGAAGAAGATGAACTTCCACTCACAGAAGGAGGAGGTTTATCCCCTCCAACAACTCCATGTGCTGAACCTTGCCCTTCTAGAGCATTTTCCCCTACACTTTCTAGTTTCTCAAGCCTTGAGAACAGCTTCTCGAATCAATCTGCTATTCTGTAGAATGTTTTACAGAAATTTAGCTCCTCCTCATTTCTAGCATCATCATCCATGTTTCTTCTTCGATGCGCACGTCTCGCTTCAAGATCAAAAGAATTTAGTTTTCCTTTGCCTCTTCGTAGCCTGTTTCTAGTTAGCATACAAACATGCAATTCACATCTACAAATACCTACTCTGATACCACTTGATTCAAAATCTTTTGCTTTGAGATGGATTAAACAATTACATGTAATATTGCATCTTAACCATGAAACTTAAAAGGCATGAACATAAGAAGAGAGAAGCACATAAAATCAAGCAAAGAAGAAAATAGATTGATATCGAAGTTCATCTAGGAGGGACTACATCTCCCTGCCCTGCTCAATTAGTGGGGAGAACCTCTTTCATTAGGTGGAAAATAAAATGAAAATACAAGCATCAATGAAAAATTACACCCTTATACCTCCATAGCTGAAAGTTCCTGAAAATTGGAGACCTATGGTGAAGAAATAGACAACATCGTTGGATTCCTGTCGCTGAGAGGTGCATAATCCATATAAAATTTTCCTAATTCTAACGTCGGACAAATCTAGGCCCTCTGGAAATGAGCTCAGTTCATGCTTCTGCCCCCCTCCTGCAAAGCACTCAAGGTTCCACTCTGTCTCGTGCTCTGTGTCGCTCCTGGTCTTCCTCAACACACTTCTGAAGAGAATGGTTAAGTAGTGATGGGTTGGGCGGACTCCCCAAGGGAGCCTCTTAGCCCAACGGTTGAGATCCAAAGTTTGGGGGAGGGGTCAGGTGGTCAAACCCCACCCACTCCACAAAAAGGCACATTTAGCTTTAATATAAGAAAACATTACTTTTTGGTGGGGGGTCAGACCTGCATCAAGTGGCCTGCCCACTGATCTCGCCGATTATTGCAATGTATAGAGTGGACTGTGTTAGGGGGTGGGGTCATGACTGTCAGCCCCACACGCATTTATTATGGTGGTTGGGTGATGAGGTCATGGCCATTGGCCCACCCCATAGTATAACATTATATTTGTTATATGCGTCCCATACGTCGTGGGTCCGATGGGGGTCATGGCCCGTCAGATCATAATATTTAACCTTTTGTTTAACCATGTGGTGGGGTGGCGGGGGTGGTGGGCCGCACCGCCCCCCCCATTTTTTAATATTTTTTTCTTTTAAAATAAACATCCAAGTCATTTTTAAAAATTCTAATTTTGACCGAAGGAGTGCATTTAACTGTCCCACAAAATTTCTCAGAATCCGGTGGTCGAGCTTCTGCGAAATTGTGTCCTCCTTAAGCCTGTCACCTCATCAAGTCAACCCAGAAATTTTCCTACTTCTAACTTCTCCATACGGACTCGGAATTGAGTGTCATCTACGTCATTAGAATCAGAAAGACGAGATCTTTAACTTGAAATTGAGTTTGCCACATTTCTAGCACTTTGATTTTGGAGCCTTATCCTTCAGCCACTTGTACCTTGGACCTACATGATCCTCGTGGATCAATACAACCCCAAAATATGTCATTTTATGCCTAAAGAAGGAATGTTCAAAACCTAAATTTTCCAAATTATAACCTAAAACTAAAATGGTCCCTACAACTAAATTCCTCTAATTTTTCTATGCGGAGAGTATAAAGATAGAGGAGGATTGATTCAATATGTATCAACTATAGTTAGCACTAATCAATGATTATTGTTAATTATAATGAACCCACTACATGGGGGCTTCACGCAATGAACTTCTGACATATCACATTCGTTCATGGCATACTCAAAAATACCCTTAATTTGGCTACATATTATAAAATAACTATAAAAATCACATTATTTAACCTCATACCAATACGAGCCCAATACACCTTCCCAATTAAAAAAACCCCTACTTTCACTAGATATTGTAAGTATATGTTTTTTCATTAACATTTTTTGTACCCCTTCATATTTTCTCATTAACTTTGAGCTCTATTTTTTATACGTGCCAATATAAAAACCCTTTACCCCTTTTATATGCTCAATATATTATGTCCTTTTTTCCTCAATATATATCCCCCAAATATGAGCACACGTGGTATGATATTCCTCCCCTAGTGAATTTCTCGTGACCCAATATAACCTCTTAATGTCACATTCTAACAATAGTTTTAATTGAACCACTTAATGATATAATATAATACAATGTTCAAATAAAATTATTTCTATAGTCAAACAAAATATAACATGGGTGAGCATAGTCAACCATGGTAATCATGGGTCAGCTAAAGTCATGAATATTTCATTGTGACATAAAACATAGTTACCAATGAAACGGGAACTATTACCTCAAAACGGGAACTATAACAAAAAAAACATCGAAAAACCATGAAAAGACAACTCGAAAATGAAAAATTGTATTCTGGAATAACCTTCTCTTTTTTTCGGGGTAAATTTTAAACATTTTTAAAAATGCAAATAAAAGCCAATTTTTTTGGGTGCAAAAAACACTCTCAAAATGAAACATTGTAATGTGGAATAACCTGGTTTTTTTTCGAAGTAAATTTTCGACATTTTGAAAAATAGAAGTAAAAGCCAATTTTTTTTGTGCAAAAACCACCCCAAAAACGGAAAGTGGTTAAACAAAAATTTTAGAATAATAAAAAATTATATTAAAAATAAAAATAAAAATAAAAAATTGAAAAAAAAAAACTAAAATAATTGCAAAAAAAACAAACTTCATTATATTTTTTTAAATTAAAAAAAAAAAAATTCAAACATTAAAAAAACCTAAAATTTAAGAAACAAAAATAAAATTAAAAAAATAAAAAACATTTTAAAGATTAAAATTTAAAAATATATAGAAATAAAAAATTAAAAATAAAAACAAAATTAAAAAAAAATAATAAATAAAAAAAACAAGTTTAAAAGGAAATTGTAAAAAGTAAAATATACAAATTAAATTTTAAAAATAAAAAGAAAATGTTTATTAAATTAAAAACAAAAAAATTAAATTTTAAAATAAAAAATTAAATTTAAAAAAATATATTAAATTTTAATCAATTTAAAACTTTAAAATAAAAATTTGAATTTAAAAAAAAAAATACAATTTAAAAAAAAATAACATTATTTAAATTAAAATTAAAAAAATTGAAAAATTAATTAAAAATCAGAAATTAAAAATAAAATACAATAAAAATATTAAATTTCAAAAAAATATATATTAAAAAAACAAATAAATTTTAAAAAATAAATTAAATTTAAATTATAAAAAATAATATATATATATATATATATATATATTAAAATATATATATATTAAATTCTATTAAATTTAACCAAAAAAAAATTAATATTAAAATAACAAATTAAATTTAAAAACAAAAATATTAAATTTTAATAAATAAATGAATAAACAAATAAATTTTGAAATTAAAAAAATTAAAAATTAAAATATAAAACAAAATAAAAAAAACATTATTAAAATGAAAATTTAAAAAATTTAAAAATTTTAAAAATCAATTATAAAATATAAAATTTTATGTAATTAAAAATTAAAAAATAAACAAATATGAAAAAACATAAATTTGAAAATAAATATTAAATTTAAATAAATTTAAAATAAAAATAAAAAATTTATTGAATTTTATAAAAAAGAAAAAATATGAAAAAAACTTAATATAAAATTTAACCAAAAAAAAGAAAGAATATGAAAAAAAAAAAAATCAATTAAATTAAAAAAAAATACAAAATTTAATAAAAAATAAGAAAATAAATTAAAATAAATTAAAAATAAATTAAAAAATAAATAAATAAATAAAAATTTGTTTTTGCATTGGGTGGGTGGCGTCGCCCAGGTGGCAGCGGAGGCTGGCCGCTGGGCGAGCAGAGGACTGCTTGCAGCCTCCCCGCCCACCCAGCGACAAACCTCTGCTGCCACCTGGGCGGGAGGCCGATTCCGGGAATGCACCCACTCAATGCAAAAAATATATATATTTTTTCTATTTTTATTTTTATTTTTTAATGTTTTTAAATTTTTTTTTTAATTTCGTACTTTTTTTAATTTAATTTAATATTATATTTTAATTTTTGTTATTAGATTTAATTTTTATTTTTTTTTTTAATTCCAATTTTTTTTTTTTAATTTAATTTTTATATTTTAAATTTAATCCTTTTTTTTTAATTTAATATTTTTACATTACTTATTTTTTTAAATTTGAAATTTAAATTTATTTATTAAATTTATTAAATTTTAATTTAATTTAATTTTTTTTTTAATCTTTTGTTTTATTTTATTTTCATTTTTAAATTTTATAAATGGTTTAATTTAAAAAATAAAAAATAAAAAATAAATTTATATATATTTGTTTTTTAATTATTTGCAAATGTTTTTCTTTTCATTATTTTTTGTTTTTTAATGATAGATTTTTTATTTTAAATTTTTTATTTTAATTTTCTTTTTCAATTTTTTTTATTTTTTTTCTTGTTATTATTTTAGCTTTAAATTTAAATTTAAATTATTTTTCATTTTTGTATTTTAATTTTAATTTTGTAATTTTAATTATTTTTAAATTTTCTATTTTATTTTTTATTTTTTTAATTATATGGTTTTTTTTAATAACTTTAAAAAAAAATGTTTTTGATGTTTTTTTTTTTCAATTTTGTTTTTTTTCTTTAAATTATGTGTGTTTTTTTTCTCATTTTTTTTTAATATAATTTTCAAATATTTATGTTTTTTTTGTTTTATTTATTTATTTTTGTTTAAACTTTCTTTTTTTACAAGTTAATTTTGTTTTTTTTACATTTTTATTGGTTTTTTTTATTGTTTTTATATATATATTTTTTATATGAGTTTTGTTTGTCATGTTTTTCTTATTTTATTTTTATGTTTTATTACCAACATGAAAAATCACCACTCTAAAAAAAAAGGTTGATGCTGCATCAATACGTTTCAAAATTAGCATGAAAATCACTAGCATTTTAAAGCAAATATTCATACTTCATAAATAAAAATATTAAAGTGTCAAAAATATGCACAAAAAAACAAGTGATTCTGCATCACCACTTTTCAAAATTGGGTATTTTTTTGCTACCAAAAAAAGGTAGGTACTAGTTCAATTACCTATTTCATCAGTAACCATGTTATAACCCTTAAATAACATAAAAAATTGGAATCATTATTGTTAATTACAGCAAACCAAAGATAAACCATTAATGTTCATTCTAACAATATGTTGAACTTCCAAATTATATAATATAATATAAAATTTCACTTAACTTCTTTCCATATTTGAACATAATCAATCATGGGAGAGCATAGTAAACTATGGTAAACCTAGCTCAACCAATGTCATGAATATTGCACTATAACATAGCCCTTAATAAATATAGAAAAGTAACGTAATCATTAAGGAATGTAGAAATTTGACATAAAATAAGATCAATATCTCGATGTGACAACTACTCAACACATGGCAATCCAACTTAACACTTTAGGTATGTCATAGTGTTACATAAATCTTTATAAACAACATATTGTGAATTAACCATTGTGGAACATAATAATTTTACATCAAAAAACCAAGATCAATGTGACCATGAGACATAACTATTGAGGAAACATGGTCCATGATTATATGCATGGTAAATAATAGTCAACATGGATAACCATGGTGAATTGAAGTCAATATGGCCAAACATTATTAACCATATTTCAACAGGGTTATAAGTTTATGAATACTCCAATGAAAAATTTCCATTTGGGATTCTCACAACCCAACATAAGACAACCATGATGAATTTTACAATGTAACATAACCATTCAGGAATTTCACAATCAATTAAAAAAAGAAATATCCACTTTAATTATATATGGTGCTTGATCCTTTCAATCAAAAAGTCATTGTAACCATACCCATACTTCCACTCCTTGAAACCTCTCAATTTACCACTACTAAGTGAAGCGAATTTCCAAATTCCAAATGTAATACAAGATGAGATCCTACTTATGCAAACCAATCCATATTTCCATCACTTATTATATAATCCTCCCATATATTTGAATCAAGAGCATGGCATGAGAATAATTTCAAGTGCAAATGCATGTTGCTTATGAAATTTCACACTTTTCTAAGATTTAAGAGATTTATAATTGATCAAGAGGCATATTTAAAACATATGAGGGAATATAATGTTCCATGAGCATGGAATTTAAACCATGAATAACATGATACCTATCAACACACTCCAATGGATCTAAGATATTTTAGACTTCAAAGAGAAAATTATTCAAAACTTCTTCTTGAGAAAGAGATTTAAAGACAACATCATAGATTATAACCAATGAATCCCCTAATTTTGTAATTTTATCAAACCGTAAACTATTATAAAGCATTACTCCTTGCAATAATATTAAAGCTTCTACGTGGTTATCATATGTATCCCCTGTTCCACAAGAATTTCAAAGTACATGATCTCCATTGAGGCCAAAGATGAGCCCCTTACCATCCCTTAAATAATATAATTATAGCTTTTTTTCTTTTGATTTAAGTGAATTTTTTTTTTTTTAAATGTATGACCTTTATTATGCTTTAGTATAGTATATTAAGCTTGAAAATATCATTAAAAATTCCATATTGGTGGTTCTTAGGGACTCATCCATCATCATAAAATTTCTCCTCCAAAATCAAGTCTGTTAAGAGCATATCAGTTGGAATCCATATTATATTAAATTGGATATGAGAAAGGGAACTTCATTACTCTCTTTTGTTTCCAATTATTTTTACATAAAAACCAAAAAGGGATTGGCTATAAAATTTGGAAACAAATGAAAAAATGGGTGGTACTCATTATGAGTTCCAAATTCCATGACCATTCCATACCAATCCATACCAAGTAAATTTCTTGTGAATCACATCTATAGGAACAATAAATGATGATGGATGGAGAATGGCATGGAATATTAGCATACTCTAAGTGGGGGATGGTCAACAAGACACTCCCACCATCCTCACTCAATCGATATTAACCCCACCTTGGGTTATGATTCCTTCACCATATCAAAACTTGACAAAACATAGATTTCACTCATGGCTTATAGTCATGGTGGTCATCCATCCCCTTATCTCAGTATAAGTAAAATTCATTTCAATTCAAATTTTCTCTAGCTCTAATTCTTTATACTCGACATTTATCTCCTCCCTTCTATTAGAAATTGGGATGTCCCACTTTATTATTCTTGTGTTTGCTAAGGCCTAGGATGGAAAACTTAGGATTTTTAGGAAAACCATTTTCTCAAGACTCTTTGGCATTCAATTCATTCTACACTTTGATTATCATTGCTCATTAGGAATTTCCTACCTAGTTCCATGGTTTATAGCTTCAAATTGAGCAAGAGGCTTCGCGAGTTGTTTTGTATTTCATAGTATATTGGGTCTTTCAGAGGCACAAAAGCCATGAAAGTGACATCATTTCACTTCCATTCCACCCTTGATTTCATGGTGTAATCATCTACTCCTCTTGGAAGTTTATCTAGGCCATGATTTGTTTAAAGGACCTTCATCAACCAAGCAACATGGACTATATGGAGTTGCATAGAAGTAAATGATAGAAATCCATGAAGCCAAAATCTAGGATTTGGAGAATCAATTGACGATTTGAGATAATCAAATTCAAGCCTAGGATAACCAAATCAATTGTCAATATTTGGAACTCATGAAAAATGAAGTTTTCATGAGTTTCCTCATCTTCCATACATGGAATTTATCTCTAGAGAACAAAATTTGAGCAATTATGTTTTGGATGGTCCACCTTTCTTCCAATGTTGTTTCATTTCATACTCATGGAACATATTTTCACATTTTTCTCAAGGCAGATTGGGAGACAATAATCATTGTGAACAACAATCAACAACAAGACCATCATCAAGGTATCGCTACTAACTTACCAAAAGAGAGAACACCAAGTGAGTGACCTATCCCTTTCCTTTTTTAATGTACTTTAAAGTCTCTGTTATTTTAGGAATATTTTATGAGATATATGTATCTACATCATTTGGATCTTTACTATGAGCAACCATTACATTTAGTATGCAAAATTTTAACATGGCTATATATATTTCTCCATTGGGATGCCCATCGTATTATAACTTAACTTTTCAATTATCCTTTGATCAATTTATTAATATAAATTTTCTCAATTCTAATATAATATTATTATAATAATAATAATAAAAGTCTTTTACATACTTTATTAAATATTATAATGTTTATAAGACAAAGAACCCTACTCTATCCCTTTGTACATTTGAATAGGTACTATGTGACCAAAAAAATGCATATTCCTAACAATTATATATATATATATATATATATATATATATATATATGTAATGCTTAGCCATCAAACCTATCAATAAAACATCCAATTATGTGGCCTAATTACAAAAAGTAAAATACCATATCAAACTTTAAACTTCAAACTTCAATATTTTGGGTTTTTAGAGATTTTTGATGATGTTGAATCCATTTCTATCATAAAAACATGATTCAAACACTATTAATGCAAGATTGTTGTGGGGAAAAACATTAAACGAGAAAGAAATAGGAAACAATAATTGAATTAAAAACTGAAGGATAAACACACATAAGTAAATACACAGAATTTACGTGGTAAAACCTCGACAGGGTGTCAAGGAAACATCCACAGGGAAAGGGATTGGAAACTCTTATTAATCAAATGATTCTCCGTGCTTTACAAGCCTCTCGGGCCATCTTATTTAACTTGGACTTATTTCGTTATTCCAACTACATTTCGTTATACAACCAATCAATAGGTAATAAGTAAATTTGCTCAGAATTACTTATTTACATTTTGTTGTCATATTTTAACAAACTCCACCTTGAAAAAAATTTTCCTAATCCCTTGCCCATGCCCATTCATCATCTTTTCTGCAAGTCGAGAGAAGCAAGACATCATCTCATCCTCTCTACTATAACTGGATTTGTGAATATATCTACATGATTTTCCTGTGTGCGGAGCTTCTTGAGAACTACTTTGCTGCCTTCGATTACATGTCTCACAAAGTGATACCTTACATCAATGTGTTTGGTCTTGTTGTGATAGGCTGGATTGGTAGCCAAATGAATAACGCTCTGACTGTCACAAAACACATTCACTTTCTCCTGCGTCCTTCCAATCTCATCAAGCAGAACTTTTAACCAGATTTCCTCTTTACAGGCATCTGAAGCAGTTATATACTTTGCTTCAGTAGTGGACAAAGCAATTGTCTCTTGAAGCTTTGACATCCAGCTAATTACTCCACCTGCAAGAGTAAAAACATAACTTGTAGTAGACCTCCTTTTGTACAAATCACCTGCATAATCAGCATCTACATATCCACAGACTGAACCTTCATGACCATCAAAGCTGATGCAATGGTCACTTGTGCCTCTCAAAAATCGAAGCACCCATTTCACTGCTCTCCAATGTTCTTCCCCTAGATTTTCCATGAACTTGCTGACAACTCCAACTGCATGTGAAATGTCAGTTCTTGTAGATACCATCGCATACATTAAGTTGCCTACCACATTTGCATATGGTACATGAGACATATACTTATTTTCTTCACTAGTTCTAGGACTTAGATCCGAAGAAAGATGAAAATGGGAAGCTAATGGAAAATTAACAGGTTTCACATTGTTCATACCGAACTTTTCAAGTACTTTCTCCACATACTTTTTTGTGATAACCAAAGCTTACCATTCTTCCTGTCTCTGTGTATCTCCATGCCCAAGATATGTTTTGCCGCTCCAAGATCCTTCATTTCAAACATCCTAGAGAGTTGAGCCTTTAACCTATTGATTTCTTCCATGCTTTTCCTTGAAATAAGCATATCATCAACATACAACACCAGGATAATGAATATGCCATTAAAAATTTTGAATTATACACAATGATCATACTCACTTCTGATAAAATTCTGGCTCACCATGAAGGAATCAAACTTCTTGTACCATTGCCTGGGCGACTGCATCAGGCCATACAATGATTTCCTAAGCTTGCAAATTAATCTTTTGCTACGACCTTGTACAAAACCTTCTAGCTGATCCATATATATCTCTTCATCCAAATCACCATGAAGAAAGGTTGTTTTAACATCTAACTGTTCTAACTCAAGGTCAAGTAAAGCAATTAGTGCTAACACAGTACGGATAGAAACAAGTTTAACTACTGGTGAAACTATCTAATGAAAGTCA
Source organism: Pinus albicaulis (assembly GCA_034641835.2). Classification (NCBI taxonomy): domain Eukaryota; kingdom Viridiplantae; phylum Streptophyta; class Pinopsida; order Pinales; family Pinaceae; genus Pinus; species Pinus albicaulis. The sequence goes on along the minus strand of CM076569.1, from coordinate 784,063,378 downwards.
ATACCTTTAATCTGAGAATACCCTTTTGCAACCAGTCTCACCTTATACCTCTCGATACTTCCATCAACTTTCCTTTTCAACTTGAATACCCATTTGCACCCAACAACACTTCTCCCTTCAGGAAGTTCTACAAGATCCCACGTATTGTTCTTGGCTAAGGAGTCCATTTATTCTTCCATAGCCTTTTTCCATATCTTGCTATCTACATCATCTACTTCTTCCTGATAACAAGGAGGTTCCCATCTTCAGTAATAAATGCAAACGATGAAGCAGAATCTTCATACCTTTTAGGTGTTTTTCTTTCCCTTGTAGACCTTCATAGAGTGACTGGTTACTGAATTGGTTTTGGAATTTCTCCAGTTTCCTTTGCTTCTCCACCTTTTTCATTAGAAGTCTCTCCTTCCTTTCGACTTTCTGGAAAAGGTTTAGTCTCCAATTGAATCTGCTGACTTGGCGATACCTGCTCCTGTTTAACTTTTTCAACATCTGATTTTAAAAGAGAATATTCATCAAATGTTACATCTCTACTAATGAATATCTTCCGTGAAGAAGGATCCCACAACCTACATCCCTCCACTGAATAAGCATATCCAACAAAGACACAACATTTCGATTTTAGATCTAAATTTGAACGCTGATTTCTAGGAATAAGAGCATAGGCATCACAACCAAAAATCTTCAAATGTGAATAATCACAAGACTGACCCGACCAAACTTCTTTAGGAATTTTATAGTTTATTGCAACTGAAGGTGATCTGTTAACTAAATAACAAGCAGTGGATACTGCTTCTACCCACAACTCCTTTTGCAATTTAGCATTACTGATCATGCTTCTGGCTCTTTCCATAAGTGTCTGATTCATCCATTCAGCAATGCCATTTTGCTGAGGGGTATAAACAAAAATTTTATGTCTAACAATCCCTTCATCCTTACAAAATTTTTCAAATTCTAAAGACATAAATTCACCGACATTGTCAGTTCTTAAACATTTAATTGATTTTCTTGTTTTCTTTTCCACCATTGTTTTAAATTGTTTAAACACATTAAATACATTAGCTTTCTTTTTCAACATATAGACCCAAACTTTTCGGGAGAAGTCATCAATAAACGTTAAAAAATATGATGCACCTCCATAAGACATAGTAGGAGATGGTCCCCACAGATCAGAATGAATGTAGTCTAATATATGTTTACTATTATGATTTCCATTCTTGAACCTTTGTTTACATTGTTTACCAAACACGCAATATTTACAAAAATCCAACTTCAAGGATTTCAAATCAGGAAGCAACTTGTGGTTGATCAGTACTTGAAGACCTTTCTCGCTCATGTGACCCAACCGCTGATGCTATAGACGAGAACCCTCTTCTGCTTTCTCTGACACGATCGTTGCTTCAATAACTTGAGTGCTTCCTTTAAGTCTGTACAGATTTCTGACCTTTTCATCCTTCATCACAACCAAGGCTCCTTTTGAGACTTTTAACACTCCATTATGACCTGTAAATTTATAACCATTCGAATCCAAAACTCCCAAGGAAATCAAGTTTTTCTTTAGATCAGGTACATGCCTAACATTAGATAATGTTTTAACTGTACCACCCTACATTTTAATTTTTACATTACCAATCCCAACAGTCTGACAAGATGCATTATTTCCCATGAATACAGAACTACAATCTACAGTTTGATATGAAGTAAATCAACTTCGGTGCGAACTAATATGATGAGAAGCACCAAAGTCTAATAGCCAATTATCAGCATCTTGAGAGACATTACAAACAGGAAGAGCTTTAGCAATTAAAACCTCATCAACCATACCTGAATCACCTTGATTTTCTTCCTTGTTATGGTTTTCCAACTCCTTCCGTTTCCAACAACCTTTCTTGAGGTGTTCGAGTTTATTACAGTACCAGCACTTGGCTTTACACTTCTTGCCGCCCTTTGACTTCGATCTGGAAGAACCTCTTGTTTTCTCCCCCCATTCCTATGACCGACCTCTGGCTACCATGGCTTCACGTGCAGATGTCTCAATGCTAGATTTCCTTCGTACCTCTTCAAATAAGAGAGCACCCACGATAGATTCAAGTTTTAATGAATCGACAGTGCTCAAACTGATTGAGGTCATGAAGTGATCCCATGACTCGGGCAGGGAACACAACAAGGTTATTTCCTTGTCTTCTTCCTCCATTTTTACTTCCATATCAGACAACTGGAAAATAAACGTATTAAAAACATTTAAGTGATCTGCAATTTTCGTACCCTCCTTCATCCGAAGACTGTAGAGTTGTCTTTTTAAATAGATTCTGTTTGTCAAAGATTTTTTCATATACAAGGTTTCCAATTTTTTCCACAACCCTGCAGTTGTACTCTCTCCAACAATATTGAAGAGTACTTCATCTGCCAAACATAACCGAACGGTACTGAGAACTCGCGCATCTAAGTCCTCCCAGTCCGAATTTGTCATGCTTGCTGGTTTTTTATTTACCCCGTCTAATGCTTTATGCAACCCTTATTGCACCAGCAAATCCCTAACCTTTAGTTTCCACAGAGAAAAATTGTTTTTCCCGGTGAGTTTATCCACCTCAAACTTTGTGTTTGTCATTTTCGCCATTTCTCCCTCCTAAGGTTTCATATTTCCCTTCTTCTACAAATCAAAAAAATTTCTCCTCTTCTGCTAGGGTTTCAAGGTTTTCAGATTTTCCTCTTACCTACTAGTTTTTAAAAGAAATAAAAAATACAATTTCTATTTCCTTTTCACCTTTTCCAAGAAAATCAATTCTTTAGAAAACTGAACCCTTTTTAAAAAAAATAAACAATTTCTGTTCAAACCCTTTTTCTCAATGTAGTGTTTCCTTCTTATCAATCAGTTTTGTCTTAAAAAAAATAAAAAAAATAAAAGGTCACAGATCACAAAATACCTTTCAGGCAGTCAGCCTCCACTCAAATTCGATGAGCAGCCTCTGCAACCGGCTTCTCCAATTCTGGATGCCAACTTTAATCAACCGCGGCTTCAATCTCTGGCACTCTGGCAGTCAATTTCATTTGCATAGCAATTGTTCTCGTTGAGGGCTCTTCCCTCTGCAACAGATGCTGCTCTTCCCCAAACGTAAGCTCCACACAAGGTAGTCGATTTCTTTCAAACGCAACAGAAGGAACTTCTTTCAGGTTTGCAGCGGATGGGCACACGAGCACTTCTATTCCCATGACGACCAAACAAACCTTCAATACGGCTAGCAGAACGGCTCTTGATAGCCAGATCCTTTCTCAGTCAGAATGGCGGCCTCAATATTTTTTTTCTCACGGGCTTTCTCTGGGTAGGCGAAAATGGCTTCTGGCTTCTTTTTGCAACGTCTAAAGATGCAAAGGTGGCAATGTCTGGCTTCAACGGCAGATTCTTTGGATGGCCTGAGCCTTCTACTAGACAACTCCTCTCTCTGCTAGATGGTTGCTTCCCTTTTTCACAGCGGCCTCCCTCTCTCACGACCGCTCCAGGAATTTTGAGTAGAGAAAGGGTTTCAACTTTGTTATGGCTCTTAGACCACTTGTTGTGTGGAAAAACATTAGACTAGAAAGAAATAGGAAACAATCACTGAATTACAACTGAAGGATAAACACACATAAGTAAATACACAGAATTTACGTGGTAAAACCTTGACAGGGTGTCAAGGAAACATCCACGGGGCAAGGGATTGGAAACTCTTATTAATCAAATGATTCTCCATACTTTACAAGCCTCTCGGGCCATCTTATTTAACCTGGACTTATTTCGTTATTCCAACTACATTTTTATACAACCAATCAATAGATAATAAGTAAATTTGCCCAGAATTACTTATTTACATTTTGTTGTCATATTTTAACAAAGATTTCTTAAAAATAAATTACTTGGATTTCCACCACTTTTGACTGTCCAAATAATTCCTCCTCCATCTATGTAGACAACTCCATTAAAATTGAACAAATTTCTTGTAATCTATGGCTCTCGTTATTATGGCGTTTCGTTTTTTCAAGTCCATGGCAAACACGTTGTTTTGCACAATTGAAAGCCAATTGAAACCCCACAAAAAAACATATAATGTATTGATCAATCCTATTTTCACCCGCACAAGCTGACCTTCTAGGATCTTATTGGAGTCGACCGTGTCAATTTTGAAAACTGCAGATCCCACTGTTACGTACTTTCTGAGGTTGCCCCATGAGGCACGCTTAGGCAATTATTCAGGACAATGCACACCAGTCTCCAGCTTTTAGCTGAGGCCACTGGTCCCTGGACTGTCTTTGTTACGTCTAAATATCAGCACCGAACCAAATCCGGCGCGACCGACTTATTTACCACCACATTGTCTGGTCCTACATGCGATGGTCAAGAGCCAGGGCAGCAGAAAGGAAGAATAGCTGTCTCCGGCAAACGCATCTATCCATTATGACTTCTCGGGATTCTTATATAGAGATTCCAGGCTACATCTTCCATTACTACTGAAACTCCTCTTGAACAATTTTCTCTGATCTTTCTCGTAAAAAGGGAATGGAATTCTCTATTGCTTCATTTGTTGTTCTGCTACTATTTTTGTTTTGTTTTTGTCTGTTATGATGGCAAACGCAGCGCCGCCAGCGCACTTCGTGTTCGGAGACTCGTTGTTGGACAGTGGCAACAACAATTATCTTGAGTCGTTTGCTAGAGCAGACCGTTATCCCTACGGAATTGATTATCCCGCCAATCTAGCAACCAGACGTTTCTCCAATGGATTAAATATTGCGGATTTCGTCAGTCAGTCTTTCGAATTTATTTATTTTTTTATCTTTTTGTCAGCATTTTCATTCCTATCACATGTTATAGTTTTTGGAAAAAAAAAACTGTTGCATGTGTGTGAAACCTTTAGAGTAAATAAATGAAGCTCTAACGTCCCACCTTTCTCACACACATCACAGTTCTTTGCAGAACCTACGACATATCATTTCCTTATCATTCTGGAAATTGTATTTTCAATTAATTAATCTAAATATATTTAGGATTTTTTTTTAAATGTTTTTGGAGTAGGAAAATTTGTTGTTAAATTTTAATTTGTATTGTTTAAACTGATTATTTTACTATATATATGGACTCAACACTCAGAAAAATTTAGGACATTTTTATTATGTAAAATTCACCTATCAAACTTGTTATTTTATGAATCTTTGTGAGATTCTAGACAAATTAGACCTAGAAAAATAAAACTTTTCAAAAAATTGCACTTAAATACAACTCAATAAGTTTTATTTTGATTGGAACATTGAATGGTAAAATATATATGGTTAAAACATTTATTTCAATTGCCCATTTTTATTATACCTGCCACATCCATAGTATTACTGATTATGTTTTGCTTTGAATGTTTTTTGACAAAAAAATTATGGTGCTTATCCATAATTTAACATTGAAATTCAATTTTTGTTATTTTTTATTATTTAAATTTATTTATTTGTAAGCTAATTGTTTGATGTATCATGAGCTATTTATAACTTCCATTTCTATTAAGTTGCTATTTTTGTTTTTTTTGTATTATTTTTTTTTATTTAACTATTTGTTTTTTATTTTTTATTTTCCTTATTATTTCAAATTTTTCATGAAATATAATTTTTTTGGTCATATTTTCAATATAAAATGATTTATTATTATAATAAAAACATATTTTAATAAATTATATATATTAGTATTAATTAATTATATTTCTTAATTTTTCATTACCATACTATATATTAGTTATAACATTCAACAAAACAATTCCATACTATATTTTATTAGTTATTTTATTTTTTTATTATTTTTTAGTGTAATTAAATTATATTTAAACTAAACCTTAACTACTATGTAGCCCGGGTTTCAATTTAAGAATTTAAGAAACAATAATGAAGTCTCGCCTAGTTGACTTCATTCCTTAGATTATTAGATTAGTTTAAAAAATATTTAAGAAAACTACAATTCATTTAACCAAAAAATATTAGTAAATAGATACCGTAATTGTGACTTTTTATTTTTATTTTTAATAATTAAATTTCAATGAATGGTATGCATTTCAGGTCAGAGGCTTGGAATGGAACCCGTGCTACCATATTTAGATCCTTCGCTCAACGGCACTGCATTGCTGAGAGGTGCCAACTTCGCCTCTGCAGGCGTTGGTATTCTGAATGACACTGGAAACCAATTTGTACGCATTGATTCCTTTCAAAGCTAAGCCGTAGTTATTAAGCTCCACCTTTTTTTCAGTGTTGAATTTAATTTGATTCTCAATTTTGAGAATATTTCGGATTCAGAAGAAGTGATCAAATAGCTTAGGTTTCAAGATATTTGCGAATTGTTCTGGGTGAAATTTCGAAATATTCCCAAACCTACCGTGGAAATTGTTAACAATTACAATTTTCTCGTGGAATGATTTCCAGCTATCAATGATAACGATGAGAATTTGTATGGATACAGGGTCAAATTATCAGGATGCCTCAGCAGCTGCAGTATTTCCAAGAGTATCAAGACAGAGTTAGAAGCATCATAGGAAGTAATGCGACCATTAGGCTCGTTGCCCGGGAACTCTTGTCGATCTCCCTTGGAGGAAACGATTACATCAATAACTACTTTCTTCTTCCCGGAACAGCGAGATGCATGGAGTACTCGTTATCCTCTTATACTAACTTCATCATCTCCAAATATGAGAAGTATCTAGCGGTAATTATTTAATCTACTTCTGGTAGATTCACGTTAAGGAAGTTAAATCTATCACAGTGCCTAGTAAATTAACTGTTGAATTTGCAGCGATTTTACGAGATGGGAGCGCGCAGGGTTCTGGTGCTGTCCACGGGCCCTTTGGGTTGTTCTCCAGGAGAAAGGGCAATGTGGTCCGTAAATGGTGAATGTGCTCCACAGCTACAGAAAGCCGCTACGCTTTTTAATTCGGGACTGAGACCATAGTAAATAAGCTCAACAATCAGTACTCTGCACATATCTTTACAATGGGTCACACTTTTCGGCGGAACCAGTATTTGTTCAACAACCCTCAGTTATTCGGTAACATCCTTCTTCCAGAGCTTCTCTGATTATCCATATTTGGTTTCAAATTCAACGTGTATCGCTAGGTACCCACGGATAAGAATAATTTTTCGTTGCAGGATTCTCGGATGCCAAGAACGCTTGCTGCGGACAAGGACCCTATAACGGCATGGGGCTCTGTACTGCGCTGTCAAACGTGTGCCCAAACAGAGAGAGCTATGTGTTCTCGGACCAGTATCACCCCACTCAACGCGCTATTGGCATCATTGTCGAACGCTTCTTTTCTGGTTCTACGTCTGATATCCATCCGGTCAATTTAAGAGATATGATGAAGGTTGACCCCTGAGGACTAATGTTATCCAACGTCTACCGTAAGGAAGAATTCACTTCTTGAAAGTTGAAACTTCAATGTTCGGCTGTATTTTCAAAATAAATAGAATAATGGCGCCGCCGTCGTGTTCCTTTTGCAGTCGTTTTATTTTTCTCTGAAAACGTAATGAATCTGACAATGGACTTGTAGCGTAACTGTTCCCTTCTTTCTCGAGACAGAGCTAGACTGACTGATATTGAACATACTAGATTTAAGCTCGTTGAAATTAAATTAATAAAAGTGATTAGAAGATAGAAATTAGTCAGTACAACCCTTTGGATTTGACATTGTTAAATAAATTGGTAATTTTGAAGAATTGGAATCAGATTTAGGATTGAATCACATTATTATTATTAGGAGCACAATCACATGAATTAACAATTATTATTATTATTATTATCACAACTATAATCATAATTAATAAATGTGGTTGTTAAATATTTACTAGAAGTTAGTCCCAAAAGATGAAAAGATACATGAAAGGAGTACAATATATCTAATAATAATTTAAAAATATAAAATTACAATTTGATTAAATAATAAAATTTGTTTGCAAAATAAATTTATTTATAATTAAAAATATATTTTAAACAATATTAAATTACAATTTAGGGATAAATTTCACAAGTGTATTTGGATAAAGAGTTAGGGAGAAAGAAAAAATACTATATTGAATAGTTTAATCCTACTCATAATTATTAACAAAAAGTGTATATAGGGGCCAATAATTGTTGGAGAGCCATGCCAAAATAATTGTGGGAGGAAAGAGTATGCATTTTTTTGCTCTTCCAAAAAAGTAGAAAGAGAAAAAACATTTCATTTTAATAAAAAACTCACTTACAAGTGCTATTTTTTTCTAAACTTATTGTTTTCAACCACGCTTGTTTTTTAATATAAAATTTCTGTAATGTAAATTTAGAAATTATTGTTTTTTTTTTCATTTTTTTTCAAAAATGTCCACAGTTGTTTTTTAATATGAAATTTCTATAATGTAAATTTAGAAATTAGTGCTTTTTCCCTTTTTTCCAAAAATGTCCACAGTGATTTTTTTTTTAAATATGAATTTTTTTTAGTATAAATTTAGATATTATTGTTTTTTTCTTTTTTTCAAAAATGTTTTAATGCAATTTTTTTGTTTTTTATTATTATTTATTTTTAATATAATTTTTATCTATTTAAAAATTATTGATTTTTAAAATTAGAGTCCACCTATCATGAGCCCAATTAAAATTAGAGCAGAAATCTTGGTAAATTAATACACAGTATATTTTTACTGAAGGATTAGATCATTTTCATACAATTTCCACTCCGTGCTTATCTGCATGCGTGATAAAAACCAGTAGACTGCCTATAATGACATATATCAGCGGAGTTGCAACATAGATCCAAAATGACCATGGTCTTTCCTTACTCTATGGCCACAACAAAATCTCTTTATTAGCATTTTTGTTTCAGAAAGTGCATAATCTATCAAAGTTGAATAAGAATATATATGAAATAGTATTTTTCACAATTTTTTGTCAATATAAAATATCTCTTTTCATTTTTCATCATAAATGATACTCTTGAGATTTAAAGCAGGCTTTACTGACGATATAAGGGGCGGTCAGAAGTAAAATCAGAAAGAATACTCCAAGCACGATGGTTTCTTATCTCCACTGCACACAGACAGTTTTCCAACATTAGCAACCCTGATCAGTGGCAACTTTATGAGAAATAAATTGAAGCAAATAAATTTATTGATCCAGAGAAACCTTGTCAACTTGTTTTGAAACCGAGCGAACGATAAAAATTATGTCTGTCTTAGTAGTAAAATGTTTAAGTCCAAAGATGTCTTTGAGCTGCTGAAGCCCGCCATGAATCCCACTATAGTTGCATGAGAAAGTAGGTCTATGATGAACCCTAACCTGTTTCATAGAATATCAAATCAGAAAATAGCAATTGAAAAAATTCACGAGCATATTTTTATTGAATAATGGACCTTTCTTTTTTATGTCAATGACAGATTTTGAAAATATTATGGAATATGACAATATCTTCTAAATCTCAAATTTTAAAATATTCAGGAAATCTGCAATGACAAAAGCTTAGCAATTGGTTTTGAAATAAGAGTATATAAATGTATTAGCTTATACCTGAAAATGCCCAAAGATGCTTAGAAAACACCAACAAAGAAGGTGGCAGTCATGGCCAAACATACATAGAGCTCGAGGTTATGAATGCCTACAGCAAGATCCTTTGATCTCCCCAATATTGCATATATTAGTGGAGGAACGAAGCTCGAATCTACCAAATATATTTTTTTTTGAGTAATCAAAAGCTTCGTAGGGTATTAGAATTGACAAATAAATCAGCGAACCGAATTGTATTGGAAAATTTCCAAATTGATTTGATACAACCGAACTTAGTAACTATGGTGAAAAAAGAAAAAATAGATGGTGGCCTATGGTGTAATGACAGTTGTTTGCTCAAACGAATAGAAGAAAACAAAAGGGTTGATGATGGTCCCTCGTGAAGTGTTTCAAAAAAATACACCTTAGGTATAAATATAAATAATAAATAACAAATATCTTTTTTATTAAATTAATAATTTAACTATTTTCTATTTATTAACTTAGTATTTTTCTCCATATTAAAAATTTACTTTTTTCAAGATACATATGAAATTTTTATGCTCAAGTGATCGAGACTTTCTTCGATCAACCATATTTTCATTAAACTTTAAAAAATTCAAACTTGGAAAATGTTGAATTTAACTTATTTATGCTCATTAAAAACTCGAAAATTTCCATTTTCTTTTGTTTTCAAAATTGTGACTGATCATCCAAAAACAAGAAAGAACAGATTTTTACTCCATTCAAATTTTGCCTTGTCGTTCATTTATTGTCAAATCACATAGTGTTTGGGACGAAGTTTGGCATGAAAAGTGTTGTCTCTGCAATGGAAGGATTTCTCTCAACTAAACTTTCACTGCAATTTCCCATTTCCTCTATCGATCAAATAAATATAGGCATCAATCCTTAGATATTTAGATAAACATAGATTCCTGTAGTTAATTGATACTCACGAGCAACATTAACATCCACAGATGCAGTTAAAGGCAACACGTAGTGGTCGTTCCTCAGCCAATGCAATTGGAGTGGCTGCATCTCTGTTTGTTGTTTTTGTTTTCCATTTTAGTAGAAACAAATGGCTTTACTACTTTCAGATTTATTGACAGCAGCAAGTGATATGTTGCACTATAAATTTGAACATATGAGGGTAATTGATTTCAATAGCAACATAATCATACGGAGAAGCAACAAAATGTGTTTCAATTTTGGAAGTCAGGAAATTTCTGCACTGGAATTTTCATATTCAGTGGCTGCGAGAAAACCATTCAGACATACTCACGGTATCTTGAGAGCTCATATGGAAAACAGAGAACAAAGTTACAATTCGAAACTGAAAAGCCTAATGATGGTTTTACAGCAGATGGGTAGTCAGAGAAGAGGGATGAATCCACAGACAGGAACCATGTTCTTTCAAATTCATTGTCAAACGAAGAGGAGAAGAGGTCGGGTAAGCTTCTGGGTTTTGAACGCCAATGGGAGAGCATATTGCATATACTAGTGGAGGAATGAAGCTCGAATCAACCAAATATAATTTTTTTTAAGTAATCAAAAGCTATGTACCGTATTAGAATTGACGAAAAATCAGTGAACCGAATTGTATTGGAAAATTTCCAAATTGATTTGATACAACCCAACTTAGTAACTATGGTGAAAAAAAAAAACCAAACAATGGCCTCTGGTATAATGACAGTTGAATGGACGAAAACAAAAGGGTTGACGATGATCCCTCGTGAACTGTTTCAAAAGAATACACCTTCGGTGTAATAAATAATTATTTATTTATTAATAATAATATTAATAATGTTGTTGAGAATTTTTAGAGACTCTGTATTATGATTGAAGAGATTTTTAATATCGACTATTTGGGCAAACATTTTACCAATATTCACTAATAAGAAGCTTACGGTAAGATAGGAAGAGTGTAAGTCAGGAATATATAAAAATATGGAAACAATTGAACAACAGTCCTAGAAAGTCATAGAAAAATATGATTCAAATTTAAAAATAGTAATTATTTATTACTGATTAGAGTATTACTAGCAGTTGCCCCAGGAGGTGCAAGGAGAGGCCGATAGGAGTATCATTTGCTAATTATTAATTTTAAGTAATTGTAGTTTTTGAGATGAAGGAGATTTTGTAGAATTTTTGCACAAAGATGATGTTCAATTCTCAGTTTTGCAGTAAGAGGCTTATTGCTCAATTCTTAGTTATGCAGGTAGAGACTTATTCGATGAGTTGTGTAGGAACCTTTATAATTAAAGGTCTAAGATCCAAAAGTGATCTAAGATTTGTGATCACTGTTACATGTTAAAAAAAGGTTAGCAGAACAAACAAAAGATGCAATACTCTTCAGTTGGCTCTGATTATTCAGAAGAACCAAGGAATCTGAAACCAACCTTCATTAGTCAAAATCGAAGTAATTCTTTGGTCAAAATCCAAGAATCTTGTTACTTAGCAGAAAACAAAGTACATGAAAGAAGAAATGCAAATATCTACTATGAAGTAAATAGCCATCTTGAAGAAGTAAATCATAACATAAATGTATATTGTAAGAAAAATATTATTGTGGCCCTGTTGTAGGAGCTCCTTCTTCAGCTACCACCACTGACATCAGCCTTATTACAATATTGTCCATGTTGCAGTTTCCTTTGTATGCCTGTCACTATTAAGCATGGCTGCATTAAGCTAGTTTTTCTCTTCTTCAGCTTTCATTAAACTCTTAGTACAATGTCTCGTTACTGCTACTACATTATTTCCTCAAAATGTCTCGTTACTACTACTGCATTATTTCCTCAAAATTAGCTAACTGAAAGTGCCTTGAAATTGGGCTACAAATGACAGAATCTACATCAACAAACCCAACAGAAAGGAAAAACTGCTAAAATTCTGTGAGTCAATGACTGTCAGAGCAACTGCTTTCTGACTCTATAGAATATATAATGCTCGTCTGTTAATAATTCTTCTGAGGTGGCAGAAGCATCTACAGTGTAATCTAGAAAATATAGGACTCTGTAATTTGATGTAACGAGAGAGGCTGCTTCTTCTCAAACCAATCTCAATGACTGTACAGAAACCATGGAAGATAAAGAAATTTGTAACTTCCCAACTGGTTGGACTTGCCTCTGTGTAACAGCAGAGCATTAGTTGATGCATCAATCCAGAAACTTCAAATTTCATCATTACTGCAACTGTTCAAGCCCAGAGAGGAGGCTTTGCACTTTTCTTCTCTGATTGCTTGTGGGGGGTTTTCCAGCAAATGTGCAATATAGGATCATACACAGATTGGCGGAGAATATTTCAGTATAAGAAAAAGAATGAAAGGAAATTCCATGCACCAAAAAGTAAATTTACAATTCAATTCAATAAATACGTGTGCCAACATAATACTTTTAAAAAAGCATGTTCTTGAATTGTACACCACAAAATGTAGAAATCAAAGGAGACTGTTGGCATAAGGGTACGAACAAACAATGTAAAGCTTACACATCCAACTCTGATTATAACTTACAACTTCACTGATAACATCCTCTACAGTACACCCACTACCTGTACAAAATGATAGCACTGTACTGGGGAATCTGCTTACACAAATCTTAAATGATACAAAAAACATTGTTAAAAATATTGTAATGAGAGATGATGAATATGGAGTGGCTAGAAATAACCCTGGCAAAACAGGGCCAGAGAGGCCTTGTTATCACCTCAAAAGCACATAACTTCTAATTAAAAAAAAGAACAAAAATAAACTCTGGACTTAGTCACAGGAATATGCTATGGGGATTACAAGGTCACCTTAGGCTCATAGACAATTTTGTTAGCAGTAGCACATGGTCCATCAGCATTAGGAAACTGTTGCCAGGAAATAAGGTGCAATTTTTGTCCACAAAAGGATGAAATGTGGCCCTTTATTGTTGTCGAGAAAAGGTAAAGTAACTTGTCTAATGACTCACTAACTGGCAGAATGTTGTCATAATAATTGCAGATCGGCTCTATTAGTTGGCTGCAATATTTCTACCAAATTCGACAGGATGCCAATGCCTAAAATAGGTGAGTGAAGGGTGAATATAACTCTAGAGGAATGCACCCTCCAATCTAGTCAAGAATAAAGCATTTAACTGTCATCATGAAGGCATGAAGTCAACATGAAAATTTGAAAGAAATTGCGGCTAGACTACTATCATACTGGCAGCCTCCAAACTACCATAACCTACTAAAATCAACACCTCAAACAGATTTTCAAATTAGTTGTCATAGACTTTCATATAACTTTGTTAAGATACTACCCAAAATAGGATTAAAAACTAACAGAAGCTATGCCTTTCTAGCTGATACAGGATTGTACCCTAGTGCTATCATAAAAGCTGACATACTTATGAAATCCTTTTTCAGAATAGGTTGTAGCCTGTAACAGCCATCATCAATGAACCCTTACTCTGTCACTTTCCCTTCCAAGTAAACCAGAGGACATGAAAGTCTCATTGCCTAGCCAAAATGACCCATCATCTTCCAAAACCCAATTGAAGAATGATGAGGCCACTACTTCTAAATCTATTTTTGGTTTTCTTGGTGGTTGTGAGTCTCCTCTTCCTTGTAAAACAATGGTTTCTGTTGTCGGTGATGGGGTTGAAGTAACCTAAAGAGACCCTTATTCACGTTATGATATTTGGCATCTTTTTTATAATGATGATGATGAAGCAGCAGCAGAAAGTTCTGTATTTGAGGGGAAAAATATAGATGTTTGTGAATCAGAGGGTCGTTTATATGGTGGAAATGATGGAGATTATTTGTTTAAGGCTATGCCTGTAATTACTGAAACCCTGGAAGATACGAAGCCCGCAATTATTCCAATGTCTCTTCAAGGCTGCTTGGTGGAGTTCACGAGGACAGAAACCCTTAGAGGAGAACATGGATGGAGATGTCCAAATTGTGCTTCTAATCTTGTTAATGCTTCTAATATTCTGGAAGATATGATAGCAAAGGGAGAGCAGAGTGAGGGATTTAATGGCAGGTTAAATGCAGAATCATTACGTGATTCTTGTCCACAGGGGGTTTCATGCACTAGTGCAGAGGTTCATTCCAACAAAAAAAAATTAAGAATTTTTGGAGTTGAAGAGAGGTCAGAAATTGATGGGATCAATCACGCTGAAAGGCCTGCCTCCACAAGCTCGAAGGAAGAGGGTATCAAAACATCTGTAAATTTTGGAAAATGGGATTTGGAATCCCAAAAATTTACATCAAGTGAAGAGGCACATGGACTGAAGAAGAAAAGATCAAAGACAATAGAGAATGAAGCCACTTTTAATGGAATATCACAGGAAGCAACCAAAATATGTGATCAGCAAGGCTCCTCATGTTATAACCATCCAATGAAAAAGGTTCAAGTAGGGCTCATTTGGAAGCTTAAACAATTTGAGCGGTCATGTTGCCTTTCAAGAGACTCTTGATCTCAGGCCGTATATGGACTCCAGGTAATTACCAATATTTTAAAGCATGTTTGTTATATATTGCTCTTTTTCTATGTTACAGTGGGGCATATGTTTGGTTCACAATGTATGATTGCAATGGATTTCATTGTCTGCTTATGCACTTTACAATCTGAACATAAGTATGATATATAACAATTGTTAATTCAACTATTTCATGCAGCTCTCTAGACAAAGATGACTGCCTTTAACGATTAATTGCAGTGGTTGAAGGAAAACATACCTTCTTTCAATTACATTTGTTCTAATTATACTGCAGTGGTGATATTATTGATGTGCTTTTTGTACATGTAGGTTTCAAAAGGAAAATAGCTTCAGGCCAGTTCAACGTCAGAAGATGTTGGACAAGCTGTGGCAGGAAGTGCATCTACAATAAATGGGAACAACTGCTTGTTTACAAGTTCAATTACATTTTTTCATGTTGAATGAAATCATACCTTCTTTCAATTATGTTTCTTCTAGTTATACTATAGTGGTGATATTATTGATGTGTTTTTTGTACATGTAGGTTCAAAAGGAAAACAACTTCAGGCCAACTCAAGTCAGAAGATGTTGGACAAGCTGTGGCCGGCAGTGCATCTAGAATAAATGGGAACAACTGCTTGTTTACAAGCTCAATGGGAGTGGGTATAGAATTGGCTGACCCAGAGCAAGAAGCTGATGGAAATCAAGTCTAGACAAAGGCTAGCACCAGCCATGCAGTAGAATTCTCTATGATTTCCTCCATATAAGTATTCACAAGCACAAGAAAAACTGCTAATTCTTCTTTCGCACCCCCACAAATTGATAGAGAACGTTCCCGACACTTCTATGTTGGCGCAGAGCAATGGTTCTCCATCTAGTCTTGGTGACATCGGAAATGTAGGTGAAACAAATGTGCCAGCTATTAAAAGCTCCATTATAAAATAAGGGTCAACGGAAGTTGGGGTAGAAAACATGCAAGTTTATTATCCCTGGCTTCTCATGATAAATCCTTTTTCTAGGAAAAGGCATATTGTTGGGCATAGAAAATAGCAGTTAGTCTAGGAATTAACTACTTACAGAGGATGATACAATTTTACTAACGTCCAACCAATAATTATTTTTATTAATCAGGTCAATGGACTAAAATGTACAATCCATGATTCATAGTTCTAGAGTGAATACTCTACAAACTATTTAATTCTAACATTTTTCTTTTATAAAAATTTTCTTGGTTATTTATGCTGAAACTCTGTATAATATCAATACTTGAATGTTTTCCTTTGTTTGTGGTCGAATAAAAGCAAAAAAAAAATTGTGCATATGAACAGGAATCTGTGACCTTTGATATTGGTGACAATATTGAAGTCTTGTGTCAAGATAGTGGCATCAGAGGTTGTTGGTTTAGATGCACAATAAAAAGAAAGTTACTTCATCAATTAAAGGTTTGGTATATAAATATTCTGAATGAAGACGAGCATGGAAATTTATAGGTTTGTTATTTGATCCAATCATCTATTATTTGTTCAATCTGGAGAACAATTGTCCAAAATTTGATAGTGATTTGCAAACTGAGCCTTAGGTTTTTTGTTTTGTTTTGTAATTGTAATTGCAAAAATGGATTATGTCTTCAAGAATAGCCACTCCAGAGAAATTAGGTATGATAATTATAGGGTGTCCTACCATTTTTTCTTGTCCACCTCAGAGTATGCCTAATGGCTTTGAAGTTGGAACTGTAGTAGGTGCATGGTGGAATGATGGCGGTATTCACCTAAGCAGGATGCTTATATTTCCTTGGAAAGTGCACATTTGAGAGTTGTTGTAGCTCACATCCTATGCCACCCACTCTTGTATTGATACCATCAAATCAACCTTGAATAGAGGACCCAAAATGCCAGAAAAGGCCCTCAAAGTCAGCATGAAGCCACCTTGAAATATATACCAAAATTCGACCAGTAAAAGTTTGAAACATCTCCACTAATATGATCTTAAAATGTTGATTTGGAAATCTGGGTTGTGTCTTTGTTTCTAAGTGTGTATTCAAAGGTTAACAGTTACTCCAACTTGGGGAAACATCCCCCTACAGGACACTGAGATTCCTGGAACTCCAGATGCTAGAGAAACTTGAAAACAAGTGAAAACTCAAATCAACCCGTCAAAAACAACTTATAGATTCCAATACCAGTGACATATAACATAGCCCTAAAACAAACCATGTTCCCAAGTCAACTCCAACCACATGATTCGGACTCATCCCATCAACCTAAAAATCCCAAGACATGTTGAAAACCAAAACTGTAAAAGGAAAAACTACAACTTAACAAATATTAACCCGGACCTAACCTAAGATTCTAAACTAACTAAACATAATCTAAACTGATCAATATACTTAGAAGATAGTGCAACCAGCCATGGAGGTAGTCAATCTGACATGACAACTCAAAGTACTCAACATGCCAGTGTAACTAAAAATGCATATTGATCTTGGAAAACTATTCATGATTGAACATCTAGTGTAATAGGAAATCCTTGGTATAAGATGTATCTATATGCTCAATCATAAAAATAGGTAATGGAGACAAACCTTCCCAAGAAAGAAGGGGCACTTCTACATCATCTTCCAGAAGAAGTTATACATGTAGTGCCTTATCGAATTTCCATAGCTACCATAGATTAATATAGGAAATGGTTTGAAAAAAATAGATGATGAATACAATCAGAATGAGAAATCATTACCTAATTAGAGCATTCACAATATCTCTAGAGGATGCTCTTTTTGAAGGGAATCTTACAAGAAAGGAAGGTGGTCACTCATGTTGATAAAAATCTTGGTAGATGGGCTATTGCATATCGTCTTCTAGAAAAAATTTAAGCTGTTATCCATTTTCAATCTTGACCAGTTTATTAGACATCGTAAATTTAAACTTAAATCTACTTCAAATACATCTCAAACTCTCCAATTAAAAAACTGAAAAAAAAGCAACAGGAATTCAAAAGGTAAGAAGATCTCAATGTATTATGTCCCTAACCCCACATATACATATATCATTTAAAAAATATACATATATGATTTAAAACCTAAGAAAATCTCAAGCACATGTTGGATCCGTACAATTCTCTATGGCTAGGCCAAAATCAAAGTTCAGACACTGATATTAATTCTGGAAAAGGACGAAAAAATTGTCTATACCTGCAACAAAGCGTTGGGTTGTGGTTGAGGCTGAAGGTTCAACCAATGATTTACCAACAAGAACCACTGCAATTTACTGCACCCGCCAATTTAATCTTGAACCGCTGCAATTTACTGCACTGGCCAATTTAATCTCGAATAAATATATATTGTGTGTCTTGTTCCTTTTTTTTTTCTCCACGACATCTCCATTAACTGCAAACCTAAAAATATATTACAAATGACAAACAAACTTTTCCTCAAATGCTAAAAATGCATAAATGTAACATGGCTTCATAATGGAACATAGAGCTTTGCAATGATGCTTCACACTGAAAACATTTTTTGTAAATTAAATTATGGATGGAAAGAGAAAAAAATTAGGAAAAAACAAAAAACAAAAAATGCCCATTTCAAATATGAAAACCTCTAAATAGAAAAAAAACTAAAAACCTAAATAATCAAAACTACAGACCAAAGAAAATTAAACCAATAGGCTCATTTAGTGTGAACTTTACCTTGAATAGCTTTTAGAACAAACAATGTAAATCTTACACATCCAACTCCGATTATAACTTACAACTTCACTGATAACATCCTCTACAGTACACCCACTACCTGTACAAAATGATAGCACTGTACTAGGGAATCGGCTAACACAAATCTTAAATGATACAAAAAACATTGGTAAAAATATTGTAACGAGAGATGATGAATATGGAGTGGCTAGAACTAACCCTGGCAGAACAGGGCCAGAGAGGCTTTGTTATCACCTCAAAAGCACATAACTTCTAATTAAAAAAAAGAACAAAAATAAACTCTGGACTTAGTCACAGGAATATGCTATGGGGATTACAAGGTCACCTTAGGCTCATAGACAATTTTGTTAGCAGTAGCACATGGTCCATCAACATTAGGAAACTGTTGCCAGGAAATAAGTTGCAACTGTTGTCCACAAAAGGATGAAATGTGGCCCTTTATTGTTGTCAAGAAAAGGTAAAGTAACTTGTCTAATGACTCACTACCTGGCAGAATGTTTTCATAATAATTGCAGATCAGCTCTATTAGTTGGCTGCAATATTTCTACCAAATCAGACAGGATGCCAATGCCTAAAATAGGTGAGTGAAGGGTGAATATAACTATAGAGGAATGCACCCTCCAATCTAGTCAAGAATAAAGCATTTAAGTGTCATCATGAAGTTATGAAGTCAACATGAAAAATTGAAAGAAATTGCGGTTAGACTACTATCATACTGGCAGCCTCCAGAGTACCATAACCTACTAAAATCAACACCTCAGACAGATTTTCAAATCAGTTGTCACAGACTGTCATATAACTTTGTTAAGATACTGCCCAAAATAGGATTAAAAACTAACAGAAGCTATGCCTTTCTAGCTGATACAAGATTGTACCCTAGTGCTATCATAAAAGCTGACATACTTATGAAATCCTTTTTCAGAATAGGTTGTAGCCTGTAACAGCCATCATCAATGCACCCTTACTCTGTCTGGTATTCACCTAAGGAGGATGCTTATATTTCCTTGGAAAGTGCACATTTGAGAGTTGTTGTAGGTTACATCCTATGCCACCCACTCTTGTATTGATACCATCAAATATGCCTTGAATAGAGGACCCAAAATGCTAGAAAAGGCCCTCAAAGTCAGCATGAAGCCACCTTGAAATCTATACCAAAATTCGGCCAGTAAAATTCTGAAACATCTCCACTAATATGATCATAAAATGTTGATTTGGAAATCTGGGTTGTGTCTTTGTTTCTAAGTGTGTATTCAATGGTTAATAGTTACTCCAACTTGGGGCAACATTCCCCTACAGGATGCTGAGATTCCTGGAACTCCAGATGCTAGAGAAACTTGAAAACAAGTGAATGACTCAAATCAACCCGTCAAAAACAACTTCTAGATTCCAAGACCAGTGACATATAACACAGCCCTAAAAAAAACCATGTTCCCAAGTCAACTCCAACCACATGATTCAGACTCATCCCATCAACCTAAAAATCCCAAGACACGTTGAAACCAAAACTGTAAAAGGAAAAACTACAACTTAACAAATATTAACCCGGACCTAACCTAAGATTCTAAACTAACCAAACATAATTGAAACTGATCAATATACTTAGATGATAGTGCAACTAGCCATGGAGGCAGTCAATCTGACATGTCAACTCAAAGTACTCAACATGCCAGTGTAACTAAACATGCACATTGATCTTGGAAAACTATTCATGATTGAACATCTAGTGTAATAGGAAATCCTTGGTATAAGATGTATCTATATGCTCAATCATAAAAATAGGTAATGGAGACAAACCTTCCCAAGAAAGAAGGGGCACTTCTACGTCATCTTCCAAAAGAAGTTATACATGTAGTGCCTTATCGAATTTCCATAGCTACCATAGATTAATATAGGCAATGGTTTGAAAAAAATAGATGCTGAATACAATCAGAATGAGAAATCATTACCTAATTAGAGCATTCACAATATCTCTAGAGGATGCTCTTTTTGAAGGGACTCTTACAAGAAAGGAAGGTGGTCACTCATGTTGATACAAATCTTGGTAGATGGGCTATTGCATATCGTCTTCCAGAAAAAATTTAAGCTATTATCCATTTTCAATCTTGACCAGTTTATTAGACATCGTAAATTTAAACTTAAATCTACTTCAAATACATCTCAAACTCTCCAATTAAAAAACTGAAAAAAAAAAAAAAAAGCAACAGGAATTCAAAAGGTAAGAAGATCTCAATGTATTATGTCCCTAACCCCACATATACATATATCATTTAAAAAATATACATATATGATTTAAAACCTAAGAAAATCTCGAGCACATGTTGGATCCGTACAATTCTCTATGGCTAGGCCAAAATCAAAGTTCAGACACTGATATTAATTCTGGAAAAGGACGAAAAAATTGTCTATACCTGCAACAAAGCGTTGGGTTGTGGTTGAGGCTGAAGGTTCAACCAACGATTTACCAACAAGAGCCACTGCAATTTACTACACCCGCCAATTTAATCTTGAACCGCTGCAATTTACTACACTGGCCAATTTAATCTCGAATAAATATATATTGTGTGTCTTGTTCCTTTTTTTTTTTTCTCCACGACATCTCCATTAACTGCAAACCTAAAAATATATTACAAATGACAAACAAACTTTTCCTCAAATGCTAAAAATGCATAAATGTAACATGGCTTCATAATGGAACATAGAGCTCTGCAATGATGCTTCACACTGAAAACATTTTTTGTAAATTAAATTATGGATGGAAAGAGA
This sequence comes from Pinus albicaulis, assembly GCA_034641835.2. Taxonomy (NCBI): domain Eukaryota; kingdom Viridiplantae; phylum Streptophyta; class Pinopsida; order Pinales; family Pinaceae; genus Pinus; species Pinus albicaulis. The sequence continues at coordinate 784,041,961 of CM076569.1, read as the reverse complement.
AAAAAATTAGGAAAAAACGAAAAACAAAAAATGCCCATTTCAAATATGAAAACCTCTAAATAGAAAAAAAACCTAAAAACCTAAATAATCAAAACTACAGACCAAAGAAAATTAAACCAATAGGCTCATTTAGTGTGAAATTTACCTTGAATATCTTTTATTTTATTGAAAAGCCCAATGGCAGCTAATCTCTTCCGAGAATTATGTGCATCCATTACCCTCGAGCAACCATTATAAGCATAGAGGACATCTCATTCTGCAAATATTTATTAATAAATAATTATTTAAATAAGTATATATATTCAAATTAAAGAAAACAAATCCTAAAATAAGTATACCTGCTTGGCCCTTTCAGTGATTAGTCATAAAAGGAATCCAAATCAGAGGACTCTCTTCTACTCGTCCATTTCTTCTTCAAATCTTGCAAAAAAACAAATTAGACTCTCTTCTACTCGTCCATTTCTTCTTTAAATCCTGTAAAAAAAAAACTAATCGACCAATGTGAAAATATGAAAATAAGAAGTCAAACCCAAACAAAATTAAAAGAGAAAATGGACTGTAAAATCCAAGATGCAAGCCCATGCACAAAAAAATATGAAAAAAAGAATTACCAGATCAACCAGCAACACAGCCCGCGAATAAGATAACCTCGCCCAATCTCTACCCATGTTACCCGCATCCTTGACCCTTAGCGACCTAATGCGCTACCTAACTTGCATTTGGTGGTCTTCCAATCAAAGTACATTTCCAAGTGCATGTAACCATGGGTAACAAAGAATTGAAGCGCAGAAACGCGCATGGGTAACAGAGAATTGAAGCATTTCAATTTTCAGCAACACAGTAATGGGCAGAGGTCAAGATTTTGTGAAGGATGGATTTAACTCTGAATACCAGGCTACGTTTGAGCTTATGGTTGGTTTCCTCTGTGACAAGAGACGGGAATTGAATCGAGCAAAGCAAGCATTGTGTTAAGAACAATAACCAGCCATGCCATTGGAACTGCGAAATTCATTTCATGGACGTTGGGAGCCACCATATGCAACCACACAGCAAGATTCATTCTTCTCTGCTCTGCTGGTTTTGAAAATGAACATTCTAAAGAATTCCCTTCCAATACTTACAACATTCTCTCCCCTCGCGACATATTACACGAATAGAGAACAGAAGCGACAACGATAGTATTAGTGAAACCTCTGGTCTGCTAAAAACAAAAGTTTCTACTGAAGAAGACAACCACTTTGAGATACAGTAATTCGAACTTTAACCCATTCAACTAACCTGTATAGTACAAGCTCTGTGCCAGTCGATGAAGGTGGCTCCTGTTGGGCAGCTGCATCGCCGTCAGCAACAAGCCTCTCTAACTATTTATTGACTGCTGCAGGAAGAAGGTGAGGATGCTCCTTCATGAGCTAAGAAAGAAATTGGCCTGTAAGCAACTCCAATTGAAGCGAAGCAACCGTTTAAGGTTTTGGGGGATTACCGACCAGCCACCGCACTGTCCCATAATGCCGCCGTTTAAGGGTTGGGGGGATCATGTACAGCATGATGCGGAGATTCAGAACTGCAACGGCCGGTCGAGTTTTGAAGTTGCGTGCCAAAGGGAGTCTGCGGGGATGAAAACATAATTCCATATGATGCAACCGGATTCCCAGCATGGTTTGGAAGGTCATCACCGACCCAGTCTCGCAGACGAACCCATTTGTTATTTCCAATTTTTTTTAAAGAAAATCGCCATTCGGAAAATCACCTCAGTTTATAAAAACACATTTCTAGTTTGCTTGAATTTTTCGTCAAATTATTTCTTAATCTTCACATAAAATTTTTATATAATTCAAGATCTTGGAAGTTTCCAAGATATATACATTTTCAAGGTGGTAATTTGAGGTCGGCAAATGTTCATTGAATTTCAGCACTTAATGAGACATAGAATGATAAATGGTTTATAATAAATTTATGTAGGTATCCTTGCCTGTGTGCTGGCAAGTTCCATTTCTGAGAGGTCCAGCTCAAACGAATCATCTTCAGGGGCAGAGATCGCGCCTTCACTTTCTTCATCTTCTTTTGGTTCTTCATCTTCATCATCGACTATGTCTTCCTTCAATTCAACTATATTCTTGTCTTGAAGAGCCCTGATTTCGTCCAGGTCGATGACTTCCTCCTTTTCCAGGTTGTCGACAATTTCTTTTTCCAGAGGTTTTTTGGCAGCTCTGGGTTTAAGGCTTCCTTCTTTTATGAGTTCTTTCCGGCGCAGAGCAACCGCCCTATCGACCTCGGTGAAGAAGTCTCCTTCATCCTGTTTACTGTCGAGTCTGACGATTTCGGGGCCTTCTTCTTCGTCTTTCACAATTGTTTCATCTTCGTCCAAGCCAATGGCGGACAGGAAGACGTGTTTTTCCCGCTCGTATTCCTCAGCCTCCTTCTTCCACGCCCTGGCAGCCTCTTTTTCCATGCACGCGAACTTGGTGAGTCCCATGTAGTCATCTTCTAATACTTCTGGAGGCTCTTCCTCTGCGGGGTTCGTAAAGAAGTTGTCGTTGCCGTTTCTGCCACTACTCCTAGCTGTGAACTGGATTCTGGAGATGAGACCACGCGACGGGGTGTCAGGCAACAGCTGTCAGCCAGACATTAAAATTGTCAGGGAACACGTGTTAGTGAGACATTAAAAATGTTGACAATGAAAAACTGCATCTCTTTCAAAAGAGAAGGCCTATCGGCCTAAAGATAATGGAATTAAGAATTGATCTATTTAAATTAATAATTTATTAAATAAAATAAAAATAGCATTTGGGAAGAGGAAGTAAAATAATTTTAATTAATAATTTATTAAATAGAATATAGATACAAATATTAGGATTGAATTTTAAAAATTAAATTTTAATTTTAATGGATGAGATAATGAAAATAAGAATTAATCTATTTAAATTAACTAAATAAATGATTAGATATAAATTGATAATAAGTGAAAATAAGAATTGATCTATTTAAATTAATTAAATAAATGATTAGATATAAATTGATAATAAATGAACTAGCGGTTAGGGAGAAGAAGGCCATTAAGGCCATTATATCTTCTTCAAATTCAGTCCGCCCCCTTTTCTATCTATCCATTAACTCATCCTTTAAATGTTAAATTTAATTTTAAAACTCAATCGTAATCATTCCTTCATCATAGAAATCCCAATATCTTTATTTTATTTAATAAATTATTTACTTTAATTATTCCATTTTTCTTTTAATCTTAAACCCCCTTTTAATCTCAAACCCCTTTCCTCTACCTAATTGTTACTGCATTTATTATCATTTTATATCTAATCATTTATTTCATTCATTTAAATTGACCAATTCTTATTTTCATTAGCTAATCTATTAAAATTAAAATTTAATTTTTAAAATTCAATCCTAATATTCCTATATGTATTCTATTTAATAAATTATTAATTTAAATTATTTTGCTTCCTCTCCATAATTACTAGATTATTTAATTATTTAAATAGATCAATTCTTAATTCCATTATCCTAATACTCTAACTGTTAATAAATAATTAATATTTTTTTATTTGAATCATATTTTTAGTTGACCTTCTCCACCTAGTAGAATTTTTCCATATTTATATATATTCCTGACCTACACTCTTCCTATCTTAGGCTAAGCTTCTCTTTCTTGAATATGGGTGAAGTGTTCCCTCGAAACGTTGATATTGAAGGGCTTGTCAATCATGATGAGTGAAGTGTTCACCAGAAACGTCGATATTAAAGGGCTTTTCAATCATAATACACAGGTCTCGAGAAATTCAACGTCCATATTGAAGGGTTCTTTAATCATAATACACAGATCTCGAGAAATTCTCAACAACATTATGTATCAATATGTATATGGTTGTGGAAACATTCAGGCATAAATATTAATAATTTTAAATAAATATAAATAAATAGTAATTATTAATAAATAATAATCAATAATTAATATAAATAATAATATTATTAATAATATTAATATTAATATTAAAAATTTATAATTATAAATATTAAAAATTACTAATTACAATTATAATTATTGATAACTAACAATTAATAATTATAATTATAATTATTAATAATTAATAATAAATAATTATAACTTTTATAATTATTAATAATTACTCAGATGCGAGTGAGTTGTTCAACACTGACATTTGCCTCATTAATGAGGAGATTCACACATAACAAGAGCAGTGGGAAGGGTGTGTGGAGGCGAGGTGACAAAGAAAATAATCGGTCAAAAGGGCATGGAAATAACAGAGGCCCTCATTCCAACCATAGCATGAAGATGAGGGCATTAAATGCCATGAATTCCATCCGATGGAGGTCTCCTCTACACACTCCAACCATTACTATGGGTACCCCCAAGCATGCCATAAGTTGCTACATATTCTGGTGCATCCCCATGAAGATCATTAGTCATTACACTTGGAATTCTCCCTGGACCGGCTCTCTCCATCTCCATCTAGCTTGGGTTATGCTTCTCATGATGCCTAGAGTGAGACAATCATGTCGTCAAAGACCAAAGAGTGCCTCTAGCATATATATTGAGGATGATAATGCTCCCCTACATCTTAATGACAATTTTGAGGCAGGGATTCCCAGCCACATCTGGGAATTGGTCGACCAGGTCGAGGAGGAGCATCGCCAAACCACGAATTCTCATAGCGATACGGAAGCCACCATCCCGAGACACCAGCCCCAGCCATACTTCAAGATTCACGGTGGTTATGAGAACCATTTCATCCACTCATCACATAGCACCAGCATCGTTGATCCTCGAGAAGGGTATCAAGTCGACTCTTCATCGGATGGGGAGCGAGTTGCAACCCCTCAATGTCCAGTAGTCACACCGTCTCAGACTTTATTTAGCGTCCAACATCCACCCCGCCTCAGCAAGAGATTAAGTAGGAGGACAAGGAAAAGAAAAAAACCACAACATACATAACTTGTCTAACGTCGCCCTCCTCTCTGTATGCTTGTTGGATTGAGGAGGAAATCCTAAATAAAACTAGCTCTTAGCAGTTCTTTATGTCTCTTTGTTGTTACTCTGGTTTGGGACTTAGCCCTTTGTTTTCTAAATACTCTTTATTTTTGTTCCATCAATGAACAACAGAACTTAAGATACTAAAATGGCAGGGTTGCTTTCCTTATGTTGGGCAGCCCACCACCTCCCTGTATGACTGTAATTTATCTTTGTATTTTTTGTGCCATTAATAGATGAATAGAATACCACTTTACAATATATATATATTACTTAATCATTAAAAAAAAAAATCAATTATTATTATTTAAAAAATTATAAATAATAATAAATAACTACTTTCCACGGGGTCTTGGATAGATGGTGATGAGGTACTCTATTAAGACACTCTTTGATGTGAAGTCACAACACACTCTTTGATGCGAAGTCACAATTCCCTTGCCCAATCCCGGTGATATATGCCAAGCTTACAATAATAATAATAACAATAAGTATAAGTAAAAGTTAAAAAATTAAAAACAAATTTCTAATAATTAATAGTTAATAATTAAAACATGATAATTATTAATAATAAATAATAATTAATTATTAATTATTATTATTATTATTATTATTAATCAATAATAATTATAATTATTGTTCGCGAAAGGAATAAATATTATAAAACAAATGGATTCATACTATAAACACAAGGGATTATTCATATTAAAAACCAAACAAATTAAAAAAACCCAAGAGATTAACATTACAAACCCAAGGGATTAACAAACCCAAGGAATTATTAATATTATAAACCCAACGGATTAATATTATAAACTTTAAGGATTATTAACACAAACGATCAATAAATACTAAGGGATTAATATTATAAATCCTATGGATTTAAAACCAAAGAGATAAATATTATAAACCAAATGGATTAATGAACTCAATTAAATATTAATATTATAAACCCAAGGGACCAATATTATAAACACTAGAGATTTAAAACCCAAGGGATTAATGAACGCAACTAATTATTAGCATTATAAAGTGAAGGGATTAATAAACCCAAAGAATTAATGTTATAAACCCAATGGATTGGTAAACTCAAGGGACTAATATTATAAAACTAAGGGATCCATTATAAACTTTAATATTATAAATTGAATATTAAAAGACCCTAATATTATAAACCTTGTATTAAACCCAAGTTTTGTATTGCAACAATGCTACATTGAATAAAGTACAATGTAATGTAACATTGCGACAATGGACCATGGTTGATAATATTTGATAATGATTGACCATGGTTTACCATGATTGAACAAGATTGACCGTGGTTGATTTTAATATTGGCCATGTGACATTCAACAATGGTTGACGATGGTTGAACATAGTTGATTTTCATCTTCACACAATCTTTGTCACGATATAATGTTGGACCATGGTTGATCATTATTATAAGCCGAAGGGATTTGTATTATAAACCTTATGAATGATATTATACCATAGGAATATGAACCCTTAGATTAATAAACTAGAGGGATTTATATTATAAAGGCAAGGGATTAATAAACACAAGGAATTAATACTAAAAACCGAAGGGATTATAAACCTAAGGGTATAATATTAAATACAAGGGTTTATTATTATAAACCCAAGGTATATAAACCCTAAGATAAATATTATAAACCCTCAAATAAGCATGGTTGACCATGGTAGACGATGTTTGACTATGGTTGATTTTCATATTGAGACAATCCTTGTCACAATGTGACATTGGACCATAGTTGACCATGATTAACCATCGTTGATTTTCATATTAACCATGATTGACTATGGTTGACCATGAATGATTTTCATATTGAGACAATCCTTGTCACAATGCAGCATTGGGCCATGGTTGACCATAATTGAACATGGTTGAGCATGGTTGATTTTCATATTGAGAAAATATTTTTCAGAATGTGACGTTGCATCATGGTTGACCATGATCGACCATGGTTGACGATGGTTCAACATGGTTTATTTTCATATTGAGACAACCTTTCTCACAATGTGACGTTAGACCATGATTGACCATGGTTGAATATGATTATAAACCCAAGGGATTTATATATAACCTTAGGATTAATATTATAAACCCTATGAATAACATTATACCCTAGGGATAGAACCCTTAGATTAATAAATCTAATCGATTGATATTATAAACCCAAATTACTAATAAACCCAAGGGATTTATGCTAAAAACCCAAGGCATTATGAACCCAAGGGAATAATATTAAACCCAAGGGATTAATATTTTAAACCCAAGGTACCTAAACCCTAAGATAAATATTATAAACCCTAAAATAATCATGGTTGACCATGGTTGATTTTCATATTGATACAATATTTGTGAGAATGCAACGTTGAACCATGGTTGACCATGATCTACATCCATAATGTGACAATATTTATCACAATGCAGTGTTGTAGCATGGTTGACCATGGATGAAAATAGTTGTCACAATGTGATGTTGGATCAAGATACAATCTTTGTCACAATGTAACCATGAGTATTTACCATGGTTTATTTTCATATTAAACCCTAGGATTTATATTATAAACCCTTTGAATAATATTATACCCTAGGAATATGAACCCTTATATTAAGAAACTAAAGGGATTGATATTATAAAGGCATGGGATTGATAAACATAAGGAATTGATACTAAAAACCCAAGGGTATAATATTAAATCCAAGGGTTTAATACTATAAACCCAAGGTATATAAACCCTAAGATAAATATTATAAACACTAAAATAAGCATGGTAGACCATGGTTGAACATTGTTGATTTTAATATTGAGACATTTTTTGTCAAAATGTGATGTTGGACCATGGTTGAGCATGATTGACCATCATTGATTTTCATATTGACCATGATTGACCATAAACACAAGGAATTGATACTAAAAACCTGAGAGATTATAAACCCAAGGGTATAATATTAAATCCAAGGTTTAATATTATAAACCCAAGGTATATATACCCTAATATAAATATTATAAACCCTCAAATAATCATGTTTGACCATGGTCGACGGTGGTTAACCATGGTTGACCATGGTTGATTTTCATATTAAGACAATATTTGTCACAATGTGACGTTCGAAAATGGTTGACAATGATTGACCATCGTTGATTTTCATATTGACCATGATAGACAATGGTTGACCATTATTAATTTTCATATTGAAAAAATCTTTGTCATAATGCGACGTTGGACCATGATTGACAATAATTGAACATGGTTGACCATGGTTGATTTTCATATTGAGACAATCTTTGTCACAATGTGACATTGCACCATGGTTGACCATGATTATAAACCCAAGGGATATATATATTAACCTAGGATTAATATTATAAATCTTATGAATTACATTATACTCTAGGAATATGAACCCTTAGATTAATAAACCCAGGGGGAGTGATATTATTAAAAAAAGGTACCAATAAACCCAAGGGATTTATACTGAAAACCCAAGGCATTATGAACCCAAGGGATTAATATTATAAACCCAAGGTACATAAAACCTAAGATAAATATTATAAACCCTAAAATAAGCATGGTTGACCATGGTTGATTTTCATATTGATACAATCTTTGTAAGAATGCAACATTGAACCATGGTTGACCATGATTTACATTCATATTGTGCCAATATTTGTCACAATGTTTGAGCATGGTTGACCATGTTTGATTTTCATATTGATACAATCTTTGTCACAATGTGCCATTGGACTATGGTCGACCATAATTACCCATCAATGAACATGGTGGTCAAAATGTGACGTTGGGCCAAGAGATAATCTTTGTCACAATGTGACCATGATTATTGACCATGGCTGATTTTCATATTAAACCCTAGGATTTATATTATAAACCCTATGAATAATATTATACCCTATTAATATGAACCCTCAAGTTAATAAGCTGAAGGGATTGATATTATAAAGGAAAAGGAATGATAAACACAAGGAATTGATACTAAAAACCGAAGGGATTATAAACCCAAGGGTTTAATATTATAAACCTTAAGATAAATATTATAAACTCTAAGATAGATATTATAAGCATAGTTTCCCATGGTATACGATTTTTTACCATGGTTGATTTTCATATTAAGATAATCTTTGAGACAATGTGACATTGGACGATGTTTGACCATTGTTGATTTTCATATTGATCATGATTGATCATATACGCAAGGAATTGATACTAAAAACCCAAGGGATTATAAAGATGAGGATATAATATTAAATCCAAGGGTTAAATATTATAAACCCAAGGTATATAAACTCTAAGTTAAATATTATAACCCCTTAAATAAGCACGCTTGACCATGGTTGACCATGCTAGACGATGGTTGACCATGGATGATTTTCATATTGAGACAATCTTTGTCACAATGTGACGTTGGACCATGGTTGACCATGATTGGCCAATGTTGATTTTCATATTGACCATGATTGACCATGGTTGATCATGATTTATTTTCATATTGAGACAATCTTTGTCATAATGTGATGTTGGACCATGGTTAACCATGGTTGATTTTTATATTGAGACAATTTTTGTCACATTGTGGTGTTGCACCATTGTTGATGATGGTTGAACATGGTTTATTTTCATATTAAGATGATATTTGTCGCAATGTGACGTTAGTCCATGATTGACCATGGTTGACCATGATTATAAACCCAAGGGATTTATATATAACCCTAGGATTAATATTATAAACCTTATGAATAAAATTATACCCTCTCTATATTGACCCTTAGATTAATAAACCCAAGGGTTTGATATTATAAACCCAAGATACTAATAAACACAAGGGATTAATACTAAAAACCCAAGGCATTATAAACCCAAGGGATTAATATTATAAATACAAGGTATATAAACCATAAGATAAATATTATAAACCCTAAAATAAACATGGTTGACCATGGTTGATTTTCATATTAACACAACCTTTATCAGAATGTGACGTTGCACCATGGTTGATCATGATTTAGATTCATATTGTGACAATATTTGTCACAATGCAATGTTGGAGCATGGTTGACCATGATTGATTTTCATATTGAGACAATATTTGTCACAATGTGCCATTGGAATATGACCGACCATGGTTGACCATGAATGAACATGGTTGTCACAATGTGACCATGATTATTAACCATGGTTGATTTTCATATTAAACCCTAATATTTATATTATAAACCCTATGAATAATATTATACGCTAGGCATGTGAACCCTTAGATTAATAAACTGAAGGGATTGATAATATAAAAGCAAAGGACTCATAAACACATGGAATTGATACTAAAAATCCAAGGGATTATAAACCCAAGGGTTTAATATTATAAACCCAAGGTATATAAACCCTAAGATAAATATTATAAACCCTAAAATAATCATGGTTAACCATGGTCGATCATGGTTGACCATGGTTGATTTTCAAATTGAGACAATCTTGGTCATAATGTCAAGTTGGACCATGGTTTACTATGATTAACCATTGTTGATTTTCATATTTACCATGATTGACCATAGTTGATCGTGATTTATTTTCATATTGAAACCATCTTTGTCACAATGCGACATTGTACCATGGTTGACAATAATTGAACATGGTTGACCATGGTTGATTCTCATATTGAGATAATCTTTGTCATAATGTAATGTTAATCCATGGTTGAAAATGATTATAAACCCATGGGATTTATGTATAACCCTATGATTAATATTATAAAACCTATGAATAAAAGTATACCCTAAGAATATGAACCCTTAGATTCATAAACCCAAGGGATTGATATTCTAACCCCAACGTACTAATAAACCAAAGGGATTTATACTTAAAACCCAAGGCATTATGAACCGAATCGAATAATATTAAATCCCAAGGGATTAATATTGTAAACCAAAGGTATATAAACCCTAAGATAAATATTACAAACCCTAAAATAAGCATGTTGACCATGGTTGATTTTCATATTGACACAATCTTTGTAACAATGCGACATTGAACCATGGTTGACCATTATTTACATTCACATTGTGACAATATTTGTCACAATGTGATGTTGGAGCATGGTTGACCATGGTTGATTTTCATATTGATACAATCTTTGTCATAATGCATCATTGGAATATGGTCAACAATGGTTGACCATGGATGAACATGGTTGTAATAATGTGACGTTGGGCCAAGAGACAATCTTTGTCACTCTGTGACCATGATTATTGACTATGGTTGATTTTCATATCAAATAGTGGGATTTATATTATAAATCCTATGAATAATATTATACCCTAAGAATATGAACCCCTAGATTAATAAATTTAAGGGATTGATATTATAAAGATAAGGAACTGATAAACACAAGGAATTGTTACTAAAACCCAAGGGCATAATATTAAATCCAAGGGTTTAATATTATAAACCCAAGGCATATAAGCAGTAAGATAAATATTATAAACCCTAAAATAAGCATGGTTGACCATGGTAGATGATGGTTGATTTTCAAATTGAGACAATATTTGTCACAATGTGATGTTAGAACATGGTTAACCATGATTAAACATGGTTGATTTTCTTATTGACCATGGCTGACCATGTTTGACCATAAACACAAGGAATTGATACTAAAAACCCAAGGGATTATAAACCCAAGGTTATAATATTGAATCCAAGGGTTTAATATTATAAACCCAAGGTATATAAACCCTATGATAAATATTATAAACCCTGAAATAAGCATGGTTGACAATGGTAGACCATGGTTGACTATGGTAGATGATGCTTGACCATGCATGATTTTCATATTGAGATAATATTTATCAGAATGTGACGTTGGACCATGGTTGACCATAATTTATTTTCATATTGAGACAATCTTTGTCACAATGCGATGTTGGACCATCGTTAACTATAATTGAACATGATTGACCATGGCTGATTTTCATATTGAGACAATATTTGTCACAATGAGACGTTGCACCATGGTTGACCATGATTGACCATGTTTGACGATGGTTGCCGATCATTGAACATTGTTTATTTTCATATTGAGAGAATCTTTCTCACAATGGGACGTTAGTCCACGATTGACCATGGTCGACCATGATTATAAACCTAAGGTATTTATATATAAGCCTAGGATTAATATTATAAACCCTATGAATAACATTACACCCTCGGAATATAAACCCTTAGATTAATAAAACTAAGGGATTGATATTATAAACCCATGGTACTAATAGACCCAAGGGATTAATACTAAAAACCCAAGGCATTATAAACCCAAGGGAATAATATTAAACTGAAGGGGTTAATATTATAAACCCAAGATATATAAATCCTAAGATAAATATTATAAACCCTAAAATAAGCATGGTTGACCATGGTTGATTTTCATATTGACACAATATTTGTCAGAATGCAACGTTGAACCATGGTTGACCATGATTTACATTCATATTGTGACAATATTTGTAAAAATGCAACATTGGAGCATGGTTGGCCATGATTGATTTTCATATTGAGACAATCTTTGTCACAATGTGTCATTAGAATATGGTCGACCATGGTTGACCATGGGTGAACACACTTGTCACAATGTGACATTGGGCCAAGAGACAATCTTTGTCACAATGTGAGTATGATTATTGACCATTGTTGATTTTCATATTAAACCCTAGGATCTATATTATAAACCTTACTAATAATATTATACCCTAGGAATATGAACCCTTAGATTAATAAACTGAAGGGATTGATATTATAATTACAAGGGACCCATAAACACAATAAATTGATACTAAAACCTCAAGAGATTATAAACCCAAGGATACATTAAATAAAAGTGTTTAATATTATAAACCCAAGGTATATAAACCCTAAGATACATATTATAAACCCTAAAATAAGCATGGTTGACCATGGTCTATCATGGTTTCCCATGGTAGATGATGGTTAACCATGGCTGATTTTCATATTGAGGCAATCTTTGTCATAATGTGACGTTGGACCACGGTTGACCATGATTAACCATCATTGATTTTCATATTGACCATGATTGACCATGGTTTTCCATGATTGATTTTAATATTGAAACAATCTTTGTCACAATGCGATGTTGAACAATGGTTGACCATAATTGAACACGTTTGAACATGTTTTCTTTTCATATTGAGACAATATTTTTCATAATGTGACATTGCACCGTGTTTGATCATGATTGACCATGGTTGATGATGGTTGACGACAGTTGAACACGGTTTATTTTCATATTGGGACAATCTTTGTCAGAATGTGACATTAAACCATGATTGACCATGGTTGACCATTATTATCAAACCATGGGATTTATATATAACCCTAGGATTAATATTATAAACCCTATGAATAACATTATACCCTCAGAATTTGAACCCTTAGATTAATAAGCCCAAGGGATTTAAATTATAAACCCAAGCTACTAATAAACCCAAGGGATTAATACTAAAAAACCAAGGCAATATAAACTCAAGAGAATAATATTACACCAAAGAGCTTAATATTGTAAACTCAAGGTATCAACCGTACAAAACCAATGTTTATAACCCCTTTTATAAACATTTTTAACCTAAATTACTAACACATTCCATAAATACAAAAATATAAAAACATTGTATTGAAACAGTGACCTTAATAAACCACATTACTAACTATAGATGCATACACTAAACAACAATTGGAGAACACATCCATATATGTGGTACTTTCAACAAATATCAAAATATTGAAATCCGAATAGAATCACAACAATCTTTCCTTCAAATTATTCAAAGTTAAAAAAGTTAAAATTATTCATAGTTACACAGATTAGACTAATAGTAATAATAATAATAAATAAATAAATAATTATTTTCTCTTAATTAAAATATTGAGTTGCAATTATTCTATTTATAAATCAAGAATATACCGACATTTAATTTTCAAAAAAATGTTATCATTTCATACATGTAATTTCTCAACATATGTAAAAAATATTCCCCGCATTTAATAAGCTATGGAACATAATCTCCTTCATTCCCTAAATAATATCTTTATTATTAAGTTCTTACCAATGATAAATTTCTTATTTAAAAACATTAAAAAAAACAATCACAAAAACCTATTCTAAAATAACAAAACACAATATTTCATTTAAAAATTTATACTGCATTTCAAATCTTTAAGCTATTAAAAATTTCAATTGAAAACTACATTGCAAAAAAATCGCAATTGAAAATTTGAAATTCCAAACATAAATTTTCAATTTCAATTGATAAATATATTGCAAAAAGAATCGCAATTGAAAATTTGAAATTCCAAACATAAATTTTCAATATTTATTTCTGCATATATTTTACAAAATAAATATATTTATATATTAAAAAATCCAACCAATTAATTCCTAATATCAAACATATCCTATTTGCAATATAGTTTAATTTCAAAGGCCTTGCGTTTGTCATATATGTCCTCGTTTTTTTAAATTTATTTACTTATTATAAGAAACCTCGTCCTGGTCATATATGTTCCCACATTTCAAATTGTTTTATTTTTTCAAACTATAACGTTATATCCTGTCATAAATTCGAATTTTTGTTATATATAAATTTCTACATATTTTACTTTGTTAGATCTAAAATTTTTGTGATCCATAATGTAAATAAAAGAACTTTTGGAATAATCACATCATTAGGATTAGGTCGACGTTTCAAACCAACTAATGTGGTTCATTCTCGGGATAGGTGGAGAGATTGATCGATCTCGATGAATAAATAGTGGAGATGCATCATTGCCCGAAAATAGTCATTGAAAACTAGCTGTTAGAAAATTACTTTAAAAATTAATTAATTAATTAAACAAAAATTAATTACAAATATGTTAATAGATTAATAAGTACTTTAAAAAAAATATAATAGGTAATAGGGGAGGGGATTTTTAATTATATAATTAATTATTGTTTAATTAAATAATATGAAACAAAGCCACCTAAGAAAAATTAGGGAGGAAATTTTAAATAAATAAATAACCTAAAATACCAAACAAATTCAATAAAATTTTAAAAATGCAGGTTTATAAATTATTAAACTAAATATAAAAGGTAATAGGGAGGGTAAAATTTTAATTTAATCAAATAAAATAAATTAATTAAATATTCTGATAAAAATAATAAAAAGTAAAAATAATAAATAATAAATAAACATAATTACCTTACGGAGGGGCAAAAAAAAAATATAAATAAATAAATTAATTAAAATTAAAATAAAAATAAAAATAAATGAATAAATAATAAATAAAATAAAATAAATAAATAAAAATATAAAAATAAATCAATAAATTAAACAACAAAAAATAACAAAGTTTACCTGGTGAGAACCAGGGTCCAAATGCTAATTAATTTCCAACCATCATCACAGTTAAGATTCTTAGTATGTCGTTCAATTTCGATCACCTCCCTTAATTTCCTATGGTGGAAGTGATCAACCTTAGCAACGACTTTTGAGTCTTCAATACAAACATGGTGGCAGGGTTTTTCCACATGTTCAGTAAGAGTTGAGGTACGGGACCGATTATGTCTAATATTCGCAACATGCTCCCAGATTCTCTGCCTAATGGATCGACATGTTTCTCCTATATAGGGAGTTCCATAAGAACAAGGAATCATGTAAACCCCTTTCATGTCTTTAGTTTCGATAGGGTCTTTAACAGACCTAAGAGAATTTCTAATAGTGCAAAGAGGTTTGAAAGAAGCAAACATATTATTTCTCTTAAGGATATGGGCATTTTTTTCTGTTGTCCCCTGAATAAATGGGCGATGGACCTTGGAAATAGGATCCACCCGAGTGGATTTTCCACTCATTCCTTTATGCACCTTTTGAAAGGCTTTAAGACCTTGAGATCTACTATAACCATTATTTTCGAAAACATCAAGAAGATGGGATTTTTTTGATTCCAAGGAATTGTCATCAGAGATTATAAGAGCACAAGTCACAAGAGTACACATGACACCAAATTTCTGAGCAGGAAAATGATGGGATCCAACATGAAAATATTATTTCGTGTGAGTCTTCTTGTGAAAAACCCTGTGAGAAATGGAGCCATCTTCATTCCTTGAGAGAAGATTGCTCCATTATTCTTAGGAAGGCTGAGCCTCCTAAGAGAAACTTAAGTAAGCCTGAGTTTCTCACCCTCAAAACCCTAAGGGACAACCTTGACATTGTCATCCTTAAGGCGGACAAGGGTGGGGCCATTGTCATTATGGATAAACATGACTATGACAGCAATATGATTGACCATCTATACAATAGTGGTTGTTATTTTAAGCTTTAAAAGGATCCTCTTAAATCAGTGTGTAAGGATGTTTCCCTTGCCATTAAATTGGATTCGTCTCTTAATCCTCTCGCTAGGAAGCTTATTGAGAGCAATCCCCTTACCCCCTAGATCTATGGTCTCCCAAAGATTCATAAGCCAGGGGCTCCCTTAAGACCTATTGTTAACACAATAGGCGGTCCCTCTTATCATATGGCTAAATTCTTAGCCCAGAAGCTCAAACCCCTTGTAGGTAAAACCGATTCCTTTGTAAAGTACTCAGCTTCCTTTATCAAGGAGTGGAAGAACATCAAGCTGCAGCATGGTGAGCTTTTAGTTAGCTTTGATGTTGTGTCCTTATTCACCAAGATCCCCATCCAAGAAGCTGTTGATGTCATTAAACGGATTTCTGATGAGAACACCTCTAAATTGGTTAGCCTCCGCCTCACCTCGACTTTCTTCAGTTCTCAAGGTGATTTTTATGAACAAACCTGTGGTGTTGCGATGGGTTCCCCTCTTTCCCCCGTTGTTGCTAACTTGTTTATGGAAGATTTTTAATCTAAGGCCCTCGCCTCTGCGAAATTCCGCCCTAGGAAGTGGAATAGGTTCACGGATGATAATTGTGTCATCTGGTCGCATGGTCAGGAGAAATTAGATCTGTTCCTTAGGCACCTGAAGTCACTATCTTATTCCATCAAGTTCACGATGGAAGTGGAGGTTGATGGTTGCCTCCCTTTCCTTGATATCCTTCTCTCAAGGAATGAAGATGGCTCCATTTCTCACAGGGTTTTTCGCAAGAAGACTCACACAGAACAATATCTTCATGTTGGATCCCATCATTTTCCTGCTCAAAAATATGGTGTCCTGTGTACTCTTGCAACTCATGCTCTTAGAATATCCTATGACAATTCCTTGGAATCAGAAAAATCCCATCTTCTTGATGTTTTCGAAAATAATGGTTAGAGTAGATTTCAAGGTCTTAAAGCCTTTCAGAAGGCGTATAAAGGAATGAGTGGAAAATATACTCAGGTGGATCTTATTTCCAAGGTCCATCTCCCATTTATTCAGGGGACAACAAACAAAATTTCCCATATCCTTAAGAGAAATAATATCTCTGCTTCTTTCAAACCTCTCTGCACTATTAGAAATTCTCTTAGGTCTGTTAAAGACACTATCGACCCTAAAGACATGAAAGGGGTTTACATGATTCCTTGTTCTTGTGGAACTCCCTATATAGGAGAAACAGGTCAATCCATTAAGCAGAGAATACGGGAGCATGCTACGGATATTAGACATAATCGGTCCCGTACCTCAGCTATTGCTGAACATGTGGAAAAATCATGCCACCATGTTTGTATTGAAGACTCAAAATTCATTGCTAAGGTTGATCACTTCCACCATAGGAATTAAGGGGGGCGATCGAAATTGAACAACATGCTAAGAATCTTAACCGTAATGATAGTTGGAAATTAAGTAGGAGTTGGACCCTGGTTCTCGCGAGGTAATCTTTGTTATTTTTTTTTTGTTTAATTTATTGATTTATTTTTATATTTTTATTTATTTATTTATTTATTATTTATTATTTATTATTTATTTATTTATTTATTTATTTTTATTTTTATTTTATTTTATTTTTATTTTATTTTATTTTTTATTTTTTAGTAATTATGTTTATTTATTATTTTATACTTTTACTTTTTATTATTTTTATTGGAATATTTAACTAATTTATTTTATTTGATTAAATGAAAATTTTACCCTCCCTATTACCTTTTATATTTAGTTTAATAATTTATAAACCCCCATTTTTAAAATTTTATTGCATTTATTTGGTATTTTAGGTTATTTATTTATTTAAAATTTCCACCCTAATCTTTCTTAGGTAGCTTTGTTTCATATTATTTTATTTAAACAATTAATTAATTATATAATTAAACCCCCCCCCCACCTATTACCTATTATATTTATTTTTAAAGTACTTATTAATTTATTAACATATTTATAATTTATTTTTTTTATTTTTAAACTAATTTCTGAATGGCTAGTCTTAACAGCTAGTTTTAAACGGTTATTTACAGGAAATGATGCATCTCCACTATTTATTCATCGAGATCAATCAGTCTCTCCACCTGTCCTAAGGATGAACCACATTAGTTGGTTCGAAACGTCGGCCTAATCCTAATGATGTGATTCTTCTGAAAGTTCTTTTATCTATATTTTACCTTATTCAAATTAAAAAGTGTCACGTTGCATATTATTGTGACGCCTTTTCGAAAAGGTAAATAATTGGAAGTATTCTAACTCACGTGGAGGCTATACCTATTGTTCTTTCCTTAGGTCAACGAATGCCACGAAAAATCCCATCATGGTTAAACACATAAAACAATAAGATTAACATTAGTCGATAGAAAACACTAATAATAAATGACATATACCAAGAATGGGCCAAAACTAGGTCAAAAACCAGGCATGTAGGTCTAAAATTCCTATGGGCCGCATATGAATAAACTAACTCGGGCTCATGGCCGAGTTAGTCTAAGGCACGATATTAATGTTATGGTTTTGGTCCATAACGGGGTGGGTTCAAATCCCACTCTCAACGCATATTTGATGTCAACCAGATTAAGTCTCCTTTGTTGCATAAATTTTTAAGCTTTAAAGGTGAGCTTGGAGGTGGATTAATATTTTTCTAAGGCAAAAATAGAATATCTACCTCAATGTTTGTCCCACAAATAGACACAATTAATTTTTCCTCGTCCTCCATCAATGAACATGCGAAGGTTAAGAGTCAAGATAGCAAGAAGGAATTATAGTTGTGAAGGAATTATAGTTTTTTCCAGCACATGCATCTATCCAATTTGATGTCCCGAGATTCTTATATAGAGATTCTAGGCTGCATCTTCCACAAATACTCAAACACTCCTGGAATTATTTTTACAAAGCAACTTTCACTCTTTCATAGAGTCAAGTTTAATCTAATAGACAAGAAATTATGTAGAGTGCAAAAGTCTAAAGATGTGGACAATTTAAAGCATTGAAATTGAAGTATTCATTAAGGGGGATAATGAAAGAATAATTCATACTTATGATATATGTTGAAATTATTAATATGCAACAAAATCTAACTATGATAACAAATAAGTATAATAAGAGAAGTTATGCATGGAGATCACATAAAATCAAATGAGAGATTTATGTAGATATTCATGGAGATAATTATGGGGGTGGTTGAACCAATTAACCATATTAGAAATTTTCTCATGGGAAGCTCAATGCAATATTACAAGGCCCCATGTATTGTATTAGTGTAAGTGAGAGTGCCATATATCATTATTATAAATTAATACTATAAAATATCTTTCTACTCTTGTGTGATCTTTCTATGTGTAAATGTTTCATTATGGCTACTCATATACCAAAGAAGATTCTCGGTCCAAATAATTAGTG
Source organism: Pinus albicaulis (assembly GCA_034641835.2). NCBI lineage: Eukaryota > Viridiplantae > Streptophyta > Pinopsida > Pinales > Pinaceae > Pinus > Pinus albicaulis. Next base: position 784,022,124 of record CM076569.1, on the reverse strand, counting down.
TGGTTTGATTACAATAAAATGTTGGGTAAAAACTTGGATGAATAGCTACATAATTATCCAATCATTTGGAAATTTGTGTATTCATTCTTTCATTTGGTAAGTGGTTGGCTAATCTAGAACTAGGGTAGAGGTGAGAAAATTCAAATTGGCCTTGATGCTTTGATAGGTATTAAATGTTTACATAGATTAGATCCTAACTTTATTTAGGATCTTATAGGTAAATAATTTTATACGCTTAGAAAAAATTGTAAAATGAGGAAGTTTTATAAATTAGCAACAACAATGGCTCCACTTGTAACCACCTTGAAACATGGATGTCAACTAGGTAGGCAATCCTGCGAGAGGCATAACTTCCACATATATGCTCTAATTGAGGTGATATTTGGATTGTTGGAAAGGTATTAATGTGTAGATCTATGTTGTGGGTGTGTGACAAGTTTTGAACCATAAAACCCCAAAATATGTCATTTTATGCCTAAAAATAGATTAGGAATGTTCAAACCCTAAATTTTCCAAATTATAACCTAAAACTAAAATGGTCCCTACAACTAAATTCCTCTAAATTTTCTATCCCGAGAGTATGAAGATAGCGAAGGAAAGTTATGTTGATTCAATATGTATCAACTATAGTTAGCACTAATCAGTCATTATTGTTAGTTATAGTGAACCCACTACAAGGGGCCTTCACTCAATGAACTTCTAACATATCACGTTCATTCATGGAATACTAAAAAATACCCTTAATTTGACTACATATTAGAAAATAACTATATAAATCACATTATTTAGCATCCTACCAACACTAGCCCAACACCCCTTCCCAATTAAAAAAACCCCTACTTTCACTAGATATTGTAAGTATATGTTTTTTCATTAAAATTTTTTATACCCCTTTATATTTTTTCATTAACTTTGAGCTTTATTTTTTATACCTGCCAATATAAAAACCTTTTACTCCCTATTATATGCTCAATATATTTTTTCATTTTTTCCTAAATATATATATATCCCCCAAATATGAACACAAGTGGTATGCTATTCCTCCCCTAGTGAATTCCTCATGACCCACTATAACCTCTTAATGTCACATTCTAACAATAGTTTTAATTGAACCTCTTAATGATATAACATAATATAATGTTCAAATAAAATTATTTCTATATTCAAACAAAATATAACATGGGTGAGCATAGCCAACCATAGTAATCATGGGTCAACTAAATGCATGAATATTTCATTGCGACATAACCCTTAAAGAAAATAAAATTTGGAATCATTACTGTTAATTATAGTAAACCAAAGATATACCATTAATGTTCATTCTAAAAATATGTTGAGCTTCGAAATTATATAATATAATATAAAATTTGAATTAACTTATTTACATAGTTAAACATAGTCAATAATTGGCAGAGCATAGTAAACTATGGTAAACCTAATTTCATGAATATTTCGCTATAATATAGCCCTTAATAAACATAGAAAAGTAACGTAATCATTGAAGAATGTAGAAATTTGACATAAAATAAGATCAATGTCTTGATGTGACAACTACTCAACACATGGAAATCCAACTTAACACTTTAGGAATGCCATAGTGTTACATAAATCTTGATAAAAAACATATTGTGAATTAACCATTGTGGAACATAAGAATTTCATATCAAAAAACCAAGATCAATGTGACCATGAGACATAACTATTGAGGAAACATGGTCAATGATTATATGCATGGTCAATAATAGTCAAGATGGATAACCATGGTGAATTGAAGTCAACATGGCCAAACATTATTAGCCATATCTCAACATTGTTAGAAGTTGATGAATATTTCAATGAAAATTTTCCATTGGGGATTCTCACAACCCAACATAAGAAAACCATGATGAATTTTACAATGTAACATAACCATTCAGGAATGCCACAATCAATTAAAAAATCAATATCCTCTTTAATTATATATGGTTCTTGGTCCTTTCAATCAAAAAGTCATTGTAACCATAACCATAATTCCACTCCTTGAAACCTCTCAATTGACCATTACTAAGTGAAACAAATTTCCAAATTCCAAATGTAATACAAGATGAGATCCCACTTATGCAAACCAATCCATATTTCCATCACTTATTATATAATCCTCCCATATATTTGAACCAAGAGCATGGCATGAGAATAATTTCAAGTGCAAATTCATATTGCTTGTGTAATTTCACATTTTTCTAAGATTTAAGAGATTTATAATTGATCAAGAGGCATATTTAAAACATATGGGGAATTTAATGTTCCATGAGAATGGAATTTAAACCATGAATAACATGATACCTATCAACAAACTCCAATGGATCCAAGATATTTTAGACTTGAAAGAGAAAATGATTCAAAACTGCTTCTTGAGAAAGAGATTTAAAGACAACATGATATATTATAACCAATGAATCCCCTAATTTTGTAATATTATCAAACCATAAAATATTCTAAATCATGACTCCTTGTGATAATATTAAAGCTTCTACATGGTTATCATATGTGTCCCATGTTCCACAAGCATTTCAAAGTACATGATCTCCATTGAGGCCAAATATGAGCCCCTTACCATCCCTTAAATAATATATAATTATAGTTTTTTTTAACAATTTTTTAAGTGAAAACAAATTTCTAATATTTATGACCTTTATTATCCTCTATTATAGGCACGGGGCCTTCACTCAATGAACCTCTAACATATCACGTGTGTTCATGGCATACTAAACAATACCCCTAATTTGTCTACATATTGGAAAATACCTCTAAAAATCAAATTATTTAACCCCCTACCAATACAACCCAATACACTTTCCTAATTTAAAAATCCCCTACTTTCAATAAATATTGTAGGTATCCATTTTTTCATTGAGATTTCTTATACCCCTTTATATTTTTTCATTAAATTTAAGCTCCATTTTTTATACCTTCCAATATCAAAACCCTTTATCTCCTATTTATCCCCCAATATATTATGTCATTTTTCCTCAATATATATCCCCCAATATGAACCCACGTGGTATGGTATTTCTCCCCTAGTGAAGCCCCTATGATTATAGGCTATTAAGCTTGAAAATAACATTAAAAATTCCATATCGGTGGTTCTTAGGGACTCATCCATCATCATCAAATTTGTCCTCCAAAATCATGTCTGTTAAGAGCATATCAGTTGGAATCCATATCATATTAAATTTGATATGAGAAAGAGAACTTCAATAGTCTATTTTGTTTCCAAATATTTCGACATCAAAACCGAAAATGGATTGGCTAAAAAGTTTGGAAACAAATGAAAAAATGGGGGTACTAATTATGAGTTCCAAATTCCATGACTAATCCATACCAAGTAAATTTCTTTTGAATCACATTTATAGGAACAACAAAATACGATGGATGGAGCATAGCATGGAATAGTAGCATACTCTCAGTGGGGGATGGTCAACAAGATACTCCCACCATCCTCACTCAATCGATATTAGCCCCACCTTGGGTTATGATTTCTTCACCATATCAAAACTTGACAATATATGGATTTCACTCGACTTATAGTTATTGTGGTTATCCATCCCCTTCTCTGAGCATAGGTAAAATTCATTTCAATTAAAATTTTCTCTAGGTCTAATTATTTCTACTCAACATTTATCTCCTCCCTTCTACTATAAATTGGGATGTCCCACGTTATTATTCTTGTGTTTGCTAAGGCCTAGGTTCGAAAAATTAGGGTTTTTAGGCAAACCATTTTCTCAAGACTCTTTGGCATTCAATACATTCTACACTTTGATTATCATTGCTCATTAGGAATTTCCTACCTAGTTCCATGGTTTATAGTTTCAAGTTAAGCAGGAGGCTCCACCAGCTGTTTGGAATTTCATAGTATATTGGGTCTTTAGGAGGCACAAAAGCCATGAAAGTGACATCATTTCACTTCCATTCCATGGTGTAAGCATCTACCCCACTTGGAAGTTTAACTAGGTCACGATTTTTTTAAATGACCTTCATCAACCAAGCATCATGGACTAGATGGAGTTGCATAGAACTAAGAAAATGTTAGAAATCCATGAAGCCAAAATATGGGATTTGACGAATCAATTAGGGACTTGAGATAATCAAATTCAAGTTTAGGATAAGAAAATCAATTGTCAAATATTTAGAACCAATGAAAAATGAAGTTGTCATGAGTTTCTTAGTCTTCGAGAGATAGAATTTAGCCCAAGAGAACGAAATTCAAGCAATAATACTTTGGTTGGTCCACCTTTCTTCCCACACACTTCTTCTCCTACTCATGTAACATCTTTGCACATTTTGCTCAAAGAAGATTTGCAGACAATCATCATTAGGAACAATGATCAACAATGAGAACATCATCACCACCACACAAGTACTCTCGAAAGGTGTGACTGCAAACTTAGCAAAAGAGAGAACATGAAATATGTGGCCTACCTTTCTCCTTCTCAATTTTTAAATGTACTTTAAAGTTTGTGTTATTTTATGAATATTTTATAACATATATGTATGTACATCATTTGGATCTCTAGTATAAACAACCATTACACTTTGTAGGCGAAATTTTGACACATATATATCCATTGAAACACAGCATATTATAACTTTTCAATAATCCTTTGATCTTTTTATTAATATAAAATTTCTCACTTCTAATATAATATAACTAAAAAAAATCTCTTACATACTTTATTAAACATTCTCATATTTACAAGACAAAAAACCCTACTCTATCTCTTTTATACATTTGAACATGTACTTTGTGACACGAAAAAAAATAAATAAATAAAATAAAATAAAATAATATTCTTAACCATATTTTATATATATAAATATATTATAATTATGTCATAACATTTCCCTACCAAAAAAACCAACCTACAACCATTGTCTACTTAGAAACCATCTTTTTGTCACACCAAGCAATACCTATTATATGTAATGCTTAGCCATCGAACCAAACAATAAAACATCCAATGATGTGCCCTAATTACAAAAAGTAAAATACTACATCGGCCTTACACTTTACTCGTAATCGTCCATTAAAATTGGACAAATTTCTAGTGATCTATGGCTCTCGTTATTTTGGCGTTTAGCGTTTCGATTTCTCACGTCCATTCACTAGAAAACTGTCCACAAACACGTTGTTTTGCGCAATTAAAAACTAATTGAAAACCCCCCAGAAAAAAAAACATAAAATTTATCGATCAATCATATTTTTACCTGCACAAGCTAACCTTCCAGCACCTTATTGGAGTCGACTGTGTCAATTTTGAAAACTGCAAACCCCACTGTTACGTACTCTCCGAGGTTGCCCCATGAAGCACGCTTAGAACAATTACTCAGGACAATGCACACCATTCTCCAGCTTCGAGCTGAGGCCACTGGTCCCTGGACTGTCATTGTTACGATTAAATATCAACACCGAACCAAGTTCGGCGCGACTGACTTATTTACCACCACATTGCCTGGTCCTACATGCGAAGATCAAGAGCCAGGGCAGCAGAAAGGAAGTATAGCGGTCTCCAGCAAATGCATCTATCCATTCTGACGTCCTGGGATTCTTATATAGAGATTCCAGGCCACATCTTCCATTACTGCTGAAACTCCTCTTGAACAAATTGCTCCGATCTCTCTCGTAAAAAGGGAATGGAATTCTCTATTGCTTCATTTGTTGTTCTGCTACTATTTCTGTCTGTTACGCCGGCAGACGCAGCGCCGCCAGCGCACTTCGTGTTCGGAGATTCGTTGTTGGACAGTGGCAACAACAATTATCTTGAGTCGTTTGCTAAAGCAGACCGTTATCCCTACGGAATTGATTATCCGGCTAATCTAGCAACCGGACGTTTCTCCAATGGATTAAATATTGCGGATTTCATCAGTCAGCCTTTCGATTTTTTTATTTTTTTTAATCATTTTGTCAGCGTTTTCATTCATATCATCTGTTACAGGTTTTGGGAAAAAAACTGTTGCATGTGTGTGAAATCTTTAGAATAAATAAATCAAGCTCTAACGTCCCACCTTTCACACACACATCACAGTTCTTTGCAGAACCTACGACGTATCATTTTCTTATCCTTTTGAAAATTATAATTTTCTAATTAATGAAAATATATTTTAGAATTGTGTTAAGTGTGAATTTTTTAGAGTTTTTTTGGGTAAAAATTTAATTTATATGGTTTAATTTGATGTTTTGACTTAGTATAAAAATTTAACATTTTGAAAAATATGAGACATTTTTATCGTGTAAAATTTATTCATCGAGATTTTAGACAAATTAGATTTGGAAATAAACAGAAAATGTTTTCAAAAAATTACACTTGACAACCAGAAAAGTTCTATTTTGAAGGTAAAATATATATGGTAAGGCATTTATTTCAATTGCATGTTCTTATTATACCTTCCAACATGGTATAACACATTAAGCATATCTATTAGTTTGTCTCATACCTAAAATTTATGCTGCTTATCAATAGTTTAATATTGAGAATTCTATTTTTGTTTTTTTTAATTATTTAAATTTATTTATTTGTAATGAGATGTTTGGTAACTTTCATTTGTATTAAGTTACTAATTTTTGTTTTTAGTTTTATTTTATTTTTTTCTATTTTATCAAATATTGTTTTTTTTTTCATATTTTCAATTTAAAATAACTTATTATTATATTAAAAACATATTTTAATAAATTTAATTATAAAAAATATAAAACACATATATATTAAAGTATATATATTGTAATATAAATAATATGAATATTATTTAATCATATTTATGATAAAATTAACCATACAATATTTTATTAATTATTTTATTTTTATAATGAAATTTTTATCTTTATTATTTTTAATTAAATTAAATTATATTTAAGCTAAACTCTCACTCTACCATATAGCCTTTGTTCCATTTAAGAAATAATAATGAGTTCTCCCTTTGTTTCCATTTGAGAAATAATAATCTCACTTAGTTTACTTCATATTAGTTTTCAAAATATTTAAGAAAACTACAATTCATTTAACCAAAATAAATCGTAAATGGATTATTTTAATGAATTATATGCATTTCAGGTCAGAAGCTTGAAATGGAACCCGTGCTACCATATTTAGATCCTTCGCTCAACCGCACTGCATTGCTGAGAGGTGCCAACTTCGCCTCTGCAGGCGTTGGCATTCTGAATGATACTGGAAACCAATTTGTACGCATTGATTCCTTTCAAAGCCAAGCCCTAGTTATTAAGTTCCACCACCCTTTTTTTAAGTTTTGAATTTAATTTTATTGTCAATGTTGAGAATATTTTGGATTCAGAAGAAGTGAACAAATAGCTTAGGTTTCAAGATATTTGCGAATTGTTCTTGCTGAAATTTCGAAATATTCCCAAACCTACCGTGGAAATTGTTAACAATTACGATTTTTTCTCGGGAAATGATTTCCAGCTATCAATGATAACGATGAGAATTTGTATTCATACAGGGTCAAATTATCAGGATGCCTCAGCAGCTGCAGTATTTCCAAGAGTATCAAGACAGAGTTAGAAGCATCATAGAAAGTAATGCGACCATTAGGCTCGTTTCCCGGGGACTCTTGTCGATCTCCCTTAGAGAAAACGATTACATCAATAACTACTTTCTTTTTCCCGGAACAGCGAGATGCATGGAGTACTCGTTATCCTCTTATACTAACATCATCATCTTCGAATATGAGAAGTATCTCGTGGTAATGATTTAATCTACTTCTGGTAGATTCACGTTTCGAAGAATCTATCAGCTACAAAAGCCGCTACGATGTTAATGGTGAATGCGCTCCACAGCTACAGAAAGCCGCTACGATTTTTAATTCGGGACTGAGATCCATGGTAAATAAGCTCAAAAATCAGTACTCTGCACATATATTCTCAATGGGTCACACTTTTCGGCGGAACTAGGATTTGTTCAACCTCCCTCAGTTATTCGGTAATATCCTTCTTCCATAGCTTCTCCGATTATCAATCTTTGGTTTCATATTCAACGTGTGTAGCTAAACACCGACGGTTAGAAATGTTAAAATATGTAATTACTTTTGGGATGCATTGTTAGACAAACAGTTAAGTGAACTTGAGTGATGGATATATTTGGTGAGTAAATTAGAGAGTCAGTTAAGTGAGTGATGATCAAGTTGGGTTATGTGAGAGTGTGTGTATGTCAATTTAGGTTAAATACCCTTCAGTGGGTTCATTGTATTCATAGAGTAAGATTGTTATTTAGAGATTTATGGAAGAGCCGTAGCTCATTGTTTCATGTGTGATATACTTGTGTTATTGTGTGTTTCTCTTCTCTGCCTTTCCAACAGATTGGTATTAGAGTTGAGGAAGGATCAGAAGATCCGTGGGCGAGCAGAGCCAGTGAAGAAGGCCAAGAACAATTACCTGCGGAGGTCCGCACGTTTTCAATGCAGCACCTGCTGAGGGTTAGCAACTTCTCCCGAGAAAAACTGCAGAGATTTCGGCAAACTTGCGATTTCTCCCCCAAAAATAAACGCGATTTACTCGCATCGGAGGGTGCGGAGTCTGGTTACACCGAAAGGCGTTCCCTTAGCCGGCTTTAGCTGAATGTGACTGTTCGCTGGAGCCAATGAGAGCGCGTTCTCATCGCCCTTCCAGCCACTGAAAATTTGACATTTGCCTGCTGACTGTTCGACCTCCCGCTATTTGCCACGCAGTTGTTTCGGCTGCTGATTCTTCCACCTCACGCTATTTGCCACACAGTTTCACCTGCTGGCTCTTCCACGTCGCACTTTCACGATTTACCAGGGCGTGCTGCTGAGAAATGGACTTACCAGCTCACAGTTCCGCGTACTCTCCAAATTAATTTCTCGCATATGGTCTCTTCCACCTCACACTCTGCAAATTAATTGCTGAGATATGGACTTACGAGCTCACATGCGTCTGGTTAATGCTCGCATAATGCTGAAGCATGACAAGAACGTCTCCTTAATGTTGAAACCTGACAACAACGGCTGTGGTTAAATGCATTCTTCTTAGCTCGGTTTTCATGTGTTCGGCTTCGACTGCTTTCGTTCCGTTTCAGCGCCTGCAGAAATTGCTGAAGGTCTGGTGGGGTTGAAATTTTTCTGTATAAGGAGGGGAGCCTCCATAAGGAGTTGCATATTGCGACCAGGAATTTTAATGAGAAGCTGGGGAGTGGAGGATTTGGAACTGTTTACAAGGTACCCTCGCAGGGTCCATCCCAATAGCTGTCAAGAAATTGGAGAGACCTGAAGGAGGTGAGAAGCAATTCCGGATGGAGGTAAGTACTATTGGTATGATCTAGCATGTAAATCTTGTGAAAAAATAACTCTTCCTTCTACTGATCCTGGCCAGCGTCAATTATATGCCGGCAAGCACCACATCATCCTCTCTCTATCTAACACAAATTTGTTTTCACGGCGTCATAGATTTGGGAAGGGTTTGAGGTAAGACGGATTCGCATCCTTCAGGTTGCCTGACAGGCACTGTTGGTAAGTTCTAATTTTAGTTTTCCTTCAGAAAATTTTCTCTGCCTCAATTTCCATGGCTAATACAAAGAGCAAAGCCGAAGTCCCCTCTAGATTAAACCATGAAAGGGTGGAAAAAGGAGTGGGCACCCTTTTGAAATGGGTTAAGTCTAAGACAAAGCATCAGAAACCCCAGCTTCTGGAACATGACGAGCTGCTGTATTTGGTCGTTATGCTGAAAAGGATCCCTGATAGGGAAATGATCAATCCTTACAAAATCCGAATACCTCATCCACTGTTTTCTTTGGATGGGAGCCAGGAGGTCTGTTTGATTATCAATGATAGAAAAAGTGGTAGTGCCGAGGTAGCCAAGAACAAGGTTAAGGAGGAGGGTTTAGCGATTTCAAAAGTCTTGAAATACCCAAAGCTCAAGACTGACTATAAGCCATTCAAAGCCAAGAGAAATCTTTGTGGCTCTTTTGATCTGTTCTTGGCCGATAAATCTGTGGTTCCTCTACTCCCCATATTATTGGGGAAAGCATTTTTTAAGAAGAAAAAGCATCCCATCCCTGTGGATTTAACCCGTACGCAATGGAGGGGACAAATCGAGTCAGCCTGCAGTTCGGCTTTTTTCTACCTTGGGAAGGGTTCTTGTTGTGTTATTAAAGTTGCTAGGGTTTCTCAAACAAGGGATGAGATTGTAGAGAATGTTGTTGCTATGATCGATGGTCTCGCATCAACGATTCCCAAAAAGTGGAATAACATAAGGTCTTTACATCTGAAATCCTTGGAGTCTTTGGCACTTCCACTTTACCAATCTATTCCCGAAATTCCCCTTAGAATTGAAGTTGTCAAAACGGAATCACAAACGGATAGACCAGAGAAGAGAGAAGTGCGTGATCAAGTTGTTGAGAAGAGAACTTTCAAGAAGGGACAGATTCGCAATGTTCGATACATGGATAATATGTTGGGAGATTTTTCTGATGGGTTCTTTGGCCGTGAGGACGGCAACGAAGTTGATTTGCTGGACTCCACGGGAGACAGAGTGAAGGATGTTGATTCTTCAGACGAGGAAAATGAAATAACAGGCAGGATTTCAAGTAAGAAGAGAATTGCCAATGCAGAAAAAACCGCAGGTTCAAAGAGGAAGAAAGTCTTAACTTCTGAGGGCATAAAAGGCTCTTTGGATGGTCAAGGTGTTGATGATAGGGTACCAAAGGAGAGTTCTCACAAAAAGAAAAGTAATTCAGTAGGATTGCAGGGCGAGGCAGTGGCCAACGGTGTTGAGGCTATAACCAAGAAATCAAAGTCAGAGAAATTGAAAAGATCTGTTAGTGCTGTATGAGTCCGTAGTTCAAAGTGTTGTATGAGTCTGTAGTTCAAAGTGGTTTTTGAGTTTGTACTAACATATGCTTCTGTCAAGCGGAATGTCAGTACTAGACCGTGCGGTTTCTTCCCCACTGCAATTGGAATCTTGGTGAATAGCATTGCGTGAATCCAGAATATTTTTATGAGGTATTGGTCAATTTGGCTGATTGTGGTATTTTGGTGAATTTGCGCTCTTGCTTTCCCTTTCTTGGCAATTGTTGCTTGATCGGATGTCATGAGGTTCTGATTCATTTTGATAAAAGGGCATGAATGGCCTCATGATTTAGGAAATCTTTATGAGTTAAACTTTGCTCCATTTGATTCAAGGACATTAATGAGGTCATAGCTTTAGGCAATATTTGCTTTCTTGTTATTATTGTATTTTTGGTTGCTTGCATGGGAAATCAATGTACAAATGTCCTTTTATTTGGTGCCATATATTTGCCATTGGTGTCTATGCATGGAAATGCTCATGCACGGAAAGCACAAAATTAATGATTTCTCTAATGCAAGCTGTAAAGAAAAAGCAACTGCAGTTGTTGAAATGTTAATAAGAAAGAAGATGTTGTCTTTATCAGTAAAAAGCATGTGTGGTTATTTCTTCCTTATTTTTAAAATATCTACCTTTTTGGTTTAATATATCAGTCCGATATGTTATTTTCTGCTTTATCTATTAGGGTTATTTTCTGCTTTATCTATTAGGGTTAGTTCTACTGGTGACAGCATCCTGCAGTTGGATAGATTGTTCTTTCATTCAACATTGTGAATTGGCTCATCCGATAAAAAAATGAAAAAATGTTATTTCCTGCTCTATCTTAAATGCCCTAACTCTTTTGTGTAGATATCTCCTTCAGAATTGTTTGTAAGACACGGTTCACATTGAAAAATGTGTGGAATGACATGAAGTGTGCTTGTGATGCATATTGCAAAAGATAAAATAGAAAAATTATATCAATGAAATCACAATTGCAATCTTAAGTTGACTCGATAAAAAAAGAACAAAATTTCTCAAGCTATTCAACAACCATCATATTATTTTTATTATATATAGATCTCCTCATTAACACAATTTCTCAAGCTATTGAACAATCATCATATTATTTTTATTACATAGATCTCTTCTCATTACGTCTCTATTTCTGTAGACAATACAATGGAATTCTTTATTATGTTTTCACTGTAGTTCTTTTTACTAGTCTCGTTAGAATAAAAGGACATTCAAATATGATTACTTATAATTATATCAAATTATCAATATAACAAATACCTATCTAATTGTTTAATCATATCTATTTTTCAAAAATAAAATGTTTCATGTCAATTTTCCAAAAGCTTTTATCCATGACATTACGAGATGTTTTTCCATCCATATTTTTGGGTCTCCTTTACAAGGTTGCAAAATTTGTAGGCATCCTTTCTCTATCCAATATTAACATGGTGGTTTTGGTGGCGTGCCTTGTGGAGCCTTTTGAATTGTTGTCGTCGTCTATGAGATCATTATAATTGTGTTACTTTCAATATATCTCTTTTCTTTGATAATCATATCATTTGATTCTTGTCTTCCTACATTTTCAGATGAAGTCTTCTTTTTTGAAAATAAACCATTAGCTTATTTCTCTCTTTTTTGAAAATAAGTCTTGCTTATTTCCCTCTTTTTGGAAAATAAACTTTTACCTAATTCTATCTTGGTTTATCTTTGCTTCTCTCTTTTTCACCCATTCTTGAATTTATGCAAAATGCTTTACAAATACTTAAAAGACACTCGGCTTGAAAGTTGATCAACATCTATCAAGGGCTGCAACACTTTTTAGCGATTGTTCATCTACCATATGAATGGTGATCCACTTATTGTTGGATTCACAGTAGAATTATAGGTAAATTATACGGTAAAGATTTGGAAGATTGTTCAATTGGTTTCGAAGGTTGAAAAGTTTACAGAGGAGTTTGTTGTTTTGTGAGTGAAAATCTACACAAAAAATCTCTTACTTCTGCTGTTGATGGTTAGATTGTATTCTTCTAGCGTTTGCAATACATTTCAATATAAATTTATTTCTTTTACTGTACTGTTTAGAATGAATGATGCATGTTTCATTGTTGAAAATGCAATGAAATTCCATTCAAATTTATTTCTTCTACTGTATTTTTTCAAATGAATGATGCATGTTTCATTGTAGAAAAAAATTACAGTATATTAAGAATACAAAATGTCAGTGAGTCCGATATTGTGTTGACATAGGCAATATTTTTATGTACATGTATTAGAAAACACATATTTTTCCGATTTTGATTCTTGGTTGACAAAGGGTTTATATGCCTCTCACAGATCATTGGACGAGAGTATCAATTGTTGAAAGGCAACAGTAGATGGTTGTTATTGGTCTACAAAAAATTGCTCAAAGCCAGTTACCAGAAACCATAACAAGAACGGTACAAGTCATCAGACCATATCTCAAAACATATTTTTCAAACACTGGTTGAAGAACTATTTCAAAACTTATGCACCATTTAAGCCATGTTATTTGGACAGAAAAATTTAGCTGAATGGGTGCCATTTTTCCAAGTTAAAACAACAGCTGTTGAGTTGGTAACACATTCGGCTTGTAACAAATGACAGGCATCACTTTCCTTTGCAAGAGACTTTATGATTCTCTGTGGTCCTGGCTGCCTTTTCTGACCGTGTAAAGAAAATTGATAATTCAGGCACATGTTAAAGAAGATCATCTTGCTCATGATTGGTTCTTGTTTATACGGAATATTCCTGTATTTGGATTTCTCTTGTACACAAGTCCACCAATTGAGCCTGCAAGTGGTCCATATTGGTTCATGGAGCCATTGTCATTGTAAGATTCATGAATTATGCATTTTATTTGAGGTGTGCTTGTTAAATCCAGTGAGATATGCCTTGCATTTTGATCACACAATGTCAGGGAAAAGTAAACCAAATGGTCAAAGTTTATAATTTGAATTTTAAATATTTATATTTATTTTAATAAAAATATTAATTTTTAATTTAATATTATTAAATTTTATTTATGTAATTTTATTTTTATTTCATTTTATTTATTTGTTTGTTTATTTATTTATTTATTAATCTTTATTTTATTTTATTTCTATTTATTTATTTATTTTATTCTTATTTTTGTAATTAAGAATTTTTTTTTATCTATTTTATTTTTAATTTTAATTTTATCTTTATTTTATTTTATTTCTATTTATTTTTTTATTTTTTTATTTTTATTTTTTTTATTTTTTTATTGGTTTTGAAATCTTTTCTTATCATAGCATGTAATAATTAAAAATAAAATAAATATATAAATTCAAACTTTAAATATTATTTAATTACTTTTAACATTTAATTTATTTGATAATAATAAAAACAATTGAATATCCTTTGAATAATGCACAGAGGCTATCTCTCTCTTTTATAAAGCGCTCGAATATTAATAGAAATCCTCCCCTTGTAAAATGTATTAAAAGGCAATATCCTCTCATTATATTTTGATGTTTGAACTTCTTAGACCATAACCCCAAGCAATAACAAGTATACGCCCTCCTGAAAGGCTCACAACGGACTTTAGTTTAATAAGCATTGACCAAACCTTAGAGTTAAAACCCCAAGTCTTATCATGTCATTAGATCATTAATATGGGATCACTACATACCTTAATTTTAATACCGCAGACATCAATCGACGATACCATAGACACTTTCACATATTCATTAAAATGCTATTATGCATGAATGTCCGCCATATATATATCCCGGACTTAACTATAAGGCCAGTGCCATTGTAACGTTCGGCCCCACCTATTAACAATCCTCTCACATCTGACGGCTGGAGGAGTATCACGTTGATTGGGACGATCCAACGAGCAGGGTGGAGTTCCACATTTTTTTTTATCCCGAACTTTAGCACGTCAAATTCACACGATGAGGGCGGTATTGCCCCAACGACGTGGCACAATCTAATAGGATCGGGTTTTTTTCTTATGGTTTCACCTCCGGGAAAGGGCGTTGCGAAATAGGCGGGTTTGTTCCCAAAACCACTTGACTATAACCTTCGGTTCCACGTTCACCTCTTGGTTCCGTTCCTTCTACACTCCAGGTTCCATCTTCTGCGTTCACTTACTCTTCAGTGTGCTTCCCTTAGCACAGTTCTCTTCACCCGTTTTCTGCACAAAATGGGTAAGCCAACGAACTGTGTGTTGAAGTCTCGCTCCAGTCCTCCCCTACGCTGGTCCTTAACATGAATTGTGCTACATTCTGGCTTTAAAACTCTCCAACATACATTCAACGTACAACGCAACGCTAGTTCCCATTTCCGTCTCAATCCTTTGCTTCGGCTTCAGGAATTCGAGCACACCCAAGGTTCGACCTGAAGAGATTTGCACTATAACAAAATTACAATACAACTGCCCCTCATTTTAAGTGGGGATTTAGCAAACCCTAGAATTTACCAACTCCTCCTATCCACTGAAACTTCTGATTCATTAGAGAAGCTTATCGTGAAAGACATTCATCGCACCTTGCCCTCCCAAAAATTATTTCAAATGATAGATGGGCCCGGACAGAGATCTCCGCACAATTTGTTGAAGGCCTACTCTGTGTATGGCAGGGATGTGGGGTATACACAGGGGATGAATTTCATAACGGGCATGATTCTACTTCACATGAATGAGGAGGAAGAGGCATTTTGGGTAATGGCGGCTCTGCTCAAGGGCATTGTGAATATGCCAATGCGACGTTTGTATTTGGAAGGCTTGCCTCTATTACACCAATATTTGTTTGAGTTTGAAGTTCCTATGAATGAAGAGCTGCCTGAGCTGGGTAGGCATTTTTCAGAACCAAATGCTCACGCGCTGCATGTATGCTAGCCGATGGTTTATGATGGAGAGTTTCATAAACTCTTAGATCAAACTGTCCATTTTAGTTTTGGATTAGACTGACCATTTTTCTTTTCATGATGAATTATGTAGGGTGGTTTTAGATGGATAAACCTAATAATTTAGTTTTGATAATAAATTATATTGGATGGTTTTAAACTCAATAATGTTGAATGTCGTTTTTATTGAAACTTTCTTGAAATAATATGAATCACATAGGCTTCAATTCAAAAATCTATTTTCCACACTCAAGGGTTTGCATTGTACTTTTACATGGGAGGTTTGAAATTGAAATTGCAGGCTATACCGTCATTTGTAGAATCGGTCACCAAACAACGCTCTGTAGACTCACTGTGCTTGTACAATATGGGTTTTTGAAGGTTTGCAGTAACAGATATGGGGCCGTCAGGGTGCTTGCCAGTTATAATAGCAGAGAATTCTTATTCTTACCTTGCCAAACCATTTGCAGAATTGAGTCTAGCTACTTTGCTTCAAGCCCTGATAGAGCTGTGCTATTTTTTCCTTATTAATGCTTCAAATGGTAATTGGAAATATGCCTTCTGAAATTTGTGGAGTTAGTCGGTTTCACTTGTTAAGGGTTTGGTTTGTGAAAACTCTATTGCTTGCATCTTACATTCATGTAATGCATGAATAATGATCCTTGATAAGGTTTCTTTTCTGAACCAACTTGGGGTGTCAAATTTGTATTTGTGTATTCTAACCAACCAGCTGCCATTTCTTAGTTTCTTGTTGATTCTTACTATGCATGCAATGCTCCTTACCCATCATTACCATTGAAATTTGAATTTTCTTACTGTACATTCCATTTCTATGTTACTAGAGATGGCATGATAGTGAATTTGGTTTATTTCAGTCCCTGGAGGCCATTTATTCTTCTTCCTCTGTTCTCCTGGGAGGAGTTGGAGAGGAATTAACTCAACATCTACCTGTTTTGCCCCCCTTACATCATTGGGAGGTTTCCTTTCGGCGTTCCTTTGCACCTCCCGGTGCAATTGCTAGTTTTATGCTTAAAGACAGACAGCGTCAGAAAGACCGCTGTGAGCAATTACATAACACCCATAAACGCAGATCAGAGTGTTAGATTTATTGTTAAGAAAGAGTACGTATCATATTCCGTCAAATTTTCAAAGGAGTTTCCTTTTTAAAGGTTTTATTTGTTTAAAGAAAGAAGTTTTTTGAAAACAATAAAAACAGTGCATGGTGCTTGGTATACGTAAAGATAAAAAGAAGTATTAACTTTTAGAGGATTTGAAAGGTATATTGGAATTACCAAAAGGGATTTTTTTAAAGGATTTAAATTGAAAGGTTTTTTGAAAAGTTAGGTATTAAGAGTTTGAAGGTATTTTATTAAAAGGTTATTTGAGAAGGGTTAAGTGCATGGTATAAATTTTTTAAGTTTTTTTTATTAAAAAAAAAACAAGGTGCATATAGAATATTTTGTAGCTATTATTCGCAAGAGAATTTAGGGATTTGTAAAATCCGATAGTCCACAAACAATATTTTGGTGTTTTGTCAAGCATGACAGGTTTTTTTGAAGAAGATTGTGCCTTACGGGGGCACATATTAAAAACCATATTATTTTTTTTTCGGGGGCAATATGGAAGATAGTCTCATGCAAGCATGCATGCAATTATGACGGAAGTCATGGATCGCAAAGCACGACTAAAGAGTAAGAAAAATGATAAAAAAGAAGAGAAAAAGATAGTTGCCATGTTTAAGGTGGTTCAGGCCACATCTAATGAACCAAGATGTCTAGCAGAAGACAAAGATTCCCTAGCTTTGAATTTCATTCAACATGCAATGAATGAAACGGTTATGGGCAAGGTAGCAAAAGCTACAACTTCCAAGGAATCATGGAACATTCTGGAAGCAGATTTTTGTGCAAGGGGGGGTAACATGCAGCAGCAGGATATGTCGCATGCAAAAAAGTCAGACGCAGATCTGAGAGTAGATGAGCAAGACTCTGGGAGGAAAACAGAGCTTGGTGAAACCCATTATGCACGCATACATATGGATGAAGAAGATGCAACAAAGATTGCAAAGAGAGAAGTGGAAGTCTCTGTATGTGAAACAGAGCTTGTTGAAACCCATTATGCACACATGCATATGGATGAAGAAGATGCAATACAGATTGCAAAGAGGGAAGTTGAAGCCTCTGTATGTGAAACAAAGTAAGAGCATATCAATGGTCAAGCACTCCATCGTAATGTGGATGATGCAGATGATGCTGAAACCCATTATGCGAGCAAGCATATGGATGCGAAGGTGCAACACAGATTGCAAAAAAGGAAGTTCAAGTCTTTGTATGTGAAACAAAGCTTGAGCATATCAATGCTCAATCACTCCACTGTAACGTGGATGGTGTAGAAGATGGTGAATCCCACTGTGATGAAACACATGTGGATGATGACTGCAAAGTAAAATGTGCATTGGTGAATCCAGCCGGAGCTGGTGAGTTTGGAAAAGCTGAAATTGGTAATGAAATCGACAATGAGCACATGCATGCTCGGATATCCCACCATAGTGTGGATGAACATTATTTTGACATTATGTGTAGTTTCCTTTTTGAAACAAGGATTGATTATGGTAATATTGTAAATGTCGTGTTTGATGAATCATTGAAGGTTGACGCTGCCTTTGTAGCAGCGAGATATGAAGCAGTTGGAACTGCTCATGAAGCAGTGTGCGAACAAGTAGCAACTGAGTTTGGCTTAGATACAACTGTCAATAGAGAAGAAATTTGTTTGGTGGATCTAACAATTGGAATTGTTGAAGTTAAATTTGATGAAGAACCATTAACTGGTGATGAGGCGTTGCACATGATGCAACAAAAAGAACACATTGATATGTTGTTATTTGGTGAGAGAAACCCACTTGTGTTTGGAAGCCAAGTGGAAGACAACATGTTTGCAGCAGCAACAGTTTGTAAAACAACTGAAAAGAAGGCAGAGAAGAGGAAGAAGCTCTCACTGAAGAGCATAATAAAGATGTTTTTAACATTGTTTTTTAATATGCAGGTACTAAAAATAGCATGGGAGCAGAAGATGAAGACAAGGTGGTTAATAAATTTGATGCAGATTTGAAGTTCATTGAAGAATGGATTCAGAAGCCAATTGAAAAAATTGATGTGAGTATTAAAGCAGCAGCTGGAATAAAAGAATTGAAGAAAGCAGCGATACTCGATGATGAATGTGAAGAGAATGATATGGAGGTTTCTGAAAACAAGGAAGAATGCAGGAAAACCATTTTTCTGCAATGGAGTCAAGAAGAGATAAGATTACGCTATCAAAAATTATGGCAGAAAGAGAGTCAAGAATATGAAGTGCGAGAAGTAGAGAAAAGAAGACAATTTGAAGATGTAATGTTGTGGCAACAATCCATGTTTGAAAAAATATTTGAAGAGGAAGGTGTAGAAGATAAGATTAGATTGTTTTTCAGCACAAATTCAAGACAAGTCAAAGAAAATTTGCGGCAGTGACAAGTGAAGAAAACCTACAACAAGAAAACACAACAGAAAATGAAGTAATTTCAAGGATATAGAATTTGGAAGCAGAGAAAAAGAAAATGAAAAACTGCAAAAGTTTTGAGTCATTGTAAGCCTCGCTGAGACATAGACCAGCAGGCATGTTTGAGTTGCCATAAGTTATGTTTTAGTTTAGCGATCGTAATTAAGGGGGAGTGTTAAAATATGTAATTACCTCCCGCATGCATTGTTAGACAAACAATTAAGTGAATGAGTTAGTTGAGTGATAGATATATTTGGTGAGTAAGTTAGAGAGTTAGTTAAGTGAGTGATGATCAAGTTGAGTTATGTGAGAGTGTGTGCATGTCAATTTAGGTTAAATACCCTTCACCGGGTTCATTGTATTCATAGAGTAAGATTGTGATTTAGAGATTTATGGAAGAGTCGTAGCTCATTGTTACATGTGTGATATACTTGTGTTATTGTGTGTTTCTCTACTCTGTCTTTCCAACAAGAAATACTTTTTTGTTGTAGGATTCTTGGATGCCAAGAACGCTTGCTGTGGACAATGACCTTATAACGGCATCGGCATTTGTACTACATTGTCAAACGTGTGCCCAAACAGGGAGAGCTATGTATTCTGGGACCAATATCACCCTACTCAACGCGCTATTGGCATCATTGTCGAACGCTTCTTTTCTGGTTCTACATCTGATATCCATCCTATCAATTTAAGAGATATGATGAAGGTTGACGCTTGAGGACTAATGTTTTCCATCGTCTACCGTAAGGAAGAATTCAGATCTTGAAACTTCATTGATCGGCTACAGTTTCAAAATAAATAGAATAATGGCACAACCGTCGTGTTCCTATTCCTTTTCCAGTCTGTTTTTTTTTCTCTGATAACGTAATGAATCTGACAATGGACTTGTAGTCTAAGTGTCCCCTACTTTCTCGAGAAATAGATACACTGACTGATATTGAACATGCTAGATTTAAGTAATAGTCAGATAAACAGCGCGTTGAGATTAAATTAATAAAAATGATTACAAGAGTACTGGGTTGAATTTAAGAGTTTCATGGATTTTATTTAAGAAGAAAAAAACATTGTTATATTAAAAATTCATATATCAACAATCAGATATACATATATCCAAGACAGTGCTTGTGATATGAATCATCAGCAACAGTGTCTTCCATCCTGAAGCATCAAAAAGGAGAAAACATAATCCATGAGTACATCTAACCCTTGTGAACCTTATATCCAAATCTTACAAAAAACTGAGCCCCAAAATACTAGATCAAATCCAACATATATATAAACACCCTATGAGTCAGATATCCTGTGCAGACATAGAGCTAGAGTGTAATGGCGATCATCTGTAGGCAAAAAAAACATCATATAGGTTGTGATGATTAAAAAAAAAAACATATAAGTTGCTCCAATATGTAAAAACAGGAAGATATTGAAGCAGAGATATAAAAGGCAGGAAAATATGATATAACTAGCTCGCTTGTAAGTGTGAGCCCTGCTTGTCGTAGGTCCTTGCATGGGAAAATTAAGGCATTGTGAATCCACTAAACTAGAACCTCTGTAATGTGAGATCTGAATGGTTCCAAATGGTGTCACCAGTCTTTTTTTGGACAATGATTCAGCAAAAGTGTTGCTGTCTCTATAAATATGTTGTAGAATGAAAGATTGAAACATTTTGAGAAGATGCTTGATCTGCTGGATCCACCCAAACATATGCTGACAATGCATCCCCCAGCGTCCATTGATTCTGTCTATTGTGTATTTAGAGTCTCCGTAAATATGAATAGAGGATAAATTGAGATGATAAGCAATCAAGATCCCACTCCATAATGCCATAATCTTCACCTTTGTAGAAATTTGAATAACCGATATGTTATCCACCGAGATTCTCCTGATCACACATTATTTTAGCTTCATTCATAATACAAAATCTCTTCTACCATTGATCATCACATGCGGAAATAAAATCAATTGCATGCACACATTAAAGCCATAACAATTCACACATTTGAACACAGTGTTTCATGGGAAAGCTTAAAGCTGAAAAACCCCAACTATCTGTATATTATATATGTCATATAGATCATGTAACAATCATCATACAAAGCTCCTCACAAGCTCTCAGTGTAATCTCCACCTGCTACACACTAATCAGGCTTGATCTTGCAAATCCCATGCACCGATCTTTGCCAGCATTTAGTCTGCCTCTACTGTGCAATCCCTGCTGAAGAATGCCTCTTGATGAAAATTAATTACCCCAGCCTTGCTCACGCAGTCTTTATAGGCATCTCTACTGAGTGTTTGATGCAAACCATGCATCACTTATAGTCACCACTGATAGTCACACTTTCCCTTTCACCTATTTCTGCACTGGTCTCCACTGAAACTGTCCATGCACTGAAGTTAACTGATGTATTCTTTAGTTGATTAATGAGTTTATAATTAGTGAATTAATTAATAATTAATTCACACCACTCTTCACTAGTGTATTAATCAGTTAGACTAAATACAAATAGCTCAACTATGTTTAGATTAGTTAAACTGAACACAACTCCATTAACTCCTCAATCAACTCCACCAAACTCTGTCACATGAGTTCTAACTGAAGTATCCATGCAATAGCTCCACATAACCCTCGGGAATAGCGTAATTCCTTCTGTCAGCTCCTGTGCCACATATGTGCACTTAACTGAAGTGCTCCAAGAGAATAAGATAATGTTTATAGTCCAAATATTATTAAGAGCTAATAATATTCGACATATCTATTTTTAGACTAACAATCTAAAAATAGATTCCGCCCAATATGTCTAAAAATAGAAGTCCATCTATTTTTCCAACTTGACCAACCATCCACAAATAGCATCCTGCAACTCATAGAATATGATCGACATGTCTAAAAATAGAAATAGTCTAAAAATAGACTTTGCGACAAAAATCACGTGTGTGGCCCCCCACCTAGTTTAGGTGATCACTTTCCAACTAGGATCAGGAATGATGTTTCAGGATGCCTCCATCACTGTTTCTTGTTGCAATCTTCAACAACCTCGTTGTTTGAGTGAGCCCCATCATTCCAGCAAATATGATATCGGTCTTTGTCCACGAGCTTTATCCAGGCACCACTGCCACATATCCCGTCCTTATGTGCCCCATCAAAGTATATCGCAAGGAGGTCAATATGGCGAGGGCAATTTCGGATAGAATGATCCATAATGCCAGAAGTAATTAGAGGGTGATCATTTATCCATAACATAACGTTTCTGAAAGTCCTAGATTGACTAATGGGAGATTCATCAAAGATGGAATGATTCCAGGCACACCAGATTTTGCAGAAAACATAAAAAGATAGAGATTTATATGTGATGTTTGGAGCCCCCCATACCATGATGGTTTGAATACAGTCAACAGGCCTCCAAGATAGGTCCCCAAGAAAACCAGAAAAACACCCTCCAAGATAGGTCCCCCAGAAAAACGTTGCCAAATAGAAAGTGAGAAGGTACAGGAAAAGAAAAGGTGAGAAGCTGTCTCCTCATGATGAAGGTACCATGGGCATCTTCCAGGCGGCAAAACTCCCTCTTTCTAAGAACCTCCCAAGTAAGAAATTTGTTCTTCCAAAGTAACCACCTGAATAACAAGATCTTAGTGGGGATATTTAATTTCCGAGTTGCATAGAATGGAGACAGTGATGAATCGGGTGCCAACTCTTTAATTTGATGCTCATAAATATCCTTGACAAGTAATCCATCATCGTGGAACTTCCCACCCCAAACCAATACATCGCCTTCTCCTCTGAATAATAAACCCGTGGACTATAAACAGTTTTTGAGACATTCCCATCTATCAGCCTTGCTGCCCTGCAACCCCAACATCTCTATGTTTTCCAAATGGGAGCCCCTAAATTCCAACATGATATGAGTTGGAAAAGAAAGAAGATACCTCTGTGATGAGTCTATTAATCCCAAGTAAAAAAAAATTCCCTACAACCCCAACATCTCTATGTTTTCCAAATGGGAGCCCCTAAATTCCAAACATGATATGAGTTAGAAAATAAAGAAGATACCTCTATGATAGAGTCTATCAACCCCAACTAAACTTTTCTTTCCATTCCAAAAATTCCAAACCAACCTCTGTCCCAGAATGTGCATCACTTTTGTGAAGTTGTGCCAGATCAGAAACGCATTATTAACCATCCACGAACTTCCCAAGTATAAAGAATGAATAAGATCTCCAACAACATATTTGTGAAAAATAATTTTAGACCAAACCCCTTCTCCCTTCAAAGCCCTCCATAAAGATTTAACCAGTAGTTGAGAACTATAAATTGGATGGATAAAAGAACTATCAATATTGAAACACAATAAATTGGTAATCTTAAAGAACTAGAATAAGATTTGGTATTCAAGCACAATGTTATCATTATTATGGTGTTATTTACCATAATGCATTCACCTCAATATATTTAATATTAAGAAATTAAATATTAACCTTGAATTTGATGATACTAGCACCCCAAACCAAAAATAAAATTTAATATCAAATCTGAGACTAAAACTCTCTACATAACCAAAAAAATTATCCTCCGAGACTAAAATCTCCCCGACAAACTAAAAAACATCCCCATAAATTATTGAAAAAGAAAAACAATCCCATTGAAATATTAAAAAATTAACAAGTGCTATTAATTTAAATATAGAAATGTTGCAATTTGATAAATAAATGATGGAATTTTGAATATATATATATATATATAATTGTGATTATAACATTAAATCATCGCTAAAATTAGGCTCTCCGCATGTTTTGCAATATAGTTAGTAATATATAATCATTATTAGTTATTTCTTTTAATGTTATTGATAACTAAATCATTTAAAAAAGACAATATTGCAATTAAAATAATTTATTATTTTAAATGATTAGCAAAAAAGATAAATTTTCCACTTTATAAAATATGATGCTATTTACTTATATTTATAATGGATAGGTTTTGTTGTGAATATTATTTATGTTAAAGTATTTTTGGTATTGAAATAAAATTTAGAACAATTTATAATTAGGTAAAAGCTCATATGACCCAAAGCATATCATATGAAAAGAAGTTTACATCATAATAAAAATAAAAATCTACACTTTTATCAATTACTAATTAATTTTAATAATATAACTTTTATTTAAATGTAATAATAAATAAACATACCTATATATAATAGTTAATAATAATTATCTTTATTATTAATTAACAACATAAATTTTATATTAATTCATAAGAAAGTTAGTTTTTATATATAATTAAATTAAAGATGAAGGAAATTGAATAAATGGCCATAAATTTAAATATGCATTTCTGGAATAAAATAATTTTAACGATTCATACAATCAAGATTAAAAAAGTAAAATAGTAAAAAATAAACTTGAAAACCTAAAAATCTCTCTCCTAAGTAAACCTTAACTAAACCATGTATTAAAAGATAGATCTACAATGATGTTAAGTCACTGAGAAATATTTTCTTTATGAACTGGTCGACGTTGTTGTGTGGAATCCAGCTGCATAAGAGAAATTCGTAACGATGTATAAATTCACAAAACCTTCGCAGGAACACAGATATTGAAGTATTTCGTACCAGCCAAGATCAACGGATTTGGGAACACTTACATTGAAGTATTTCATACCAGCCAAGATCAACAGGTTTTCCCAACGGCACCTAAATCTCCGGTCAATATCAACACATTTTATTTGCTTATTTGAGAAATGTTTTAAGACTATATTGTTACATGAGAATCGTTTAGCTAATATATAACTTTGGTAATATACATAAATTATTTTTCCTCGAGAAAATTGGAAAAGTTTCATAGTAAATTATGTGTTATGAAACCAACAGAAAAGAGAGGATGTATATTAACTCCAAAAGCAGGTAACGTATTGCAAAGAACAAACTCAGATGTGAAGTTTGAGAATTAACATCTGAACAAAAATATAATTACATCAACGAACAGAATGTAAATACGAGCACAAAAATCTTAAATACCTTACGTGAATCTCGGCTCTATACTATATCTGCGTATAGAAAAGAAAGGGAATTAAGATTTCCCTTTCTTCCAACGAGTAAAGGGAAGAAAGATTTCCAACGAGTGTTATACTATATAGTGTAATAGAAATAAGGTATACTGCAACTTTGGTGTTGGTAGACCAGAAGAAGCCATTCTTGTATAAGGAATTAACCTTTTACCATTCAACGATAGAAAGTAATAACACATTATATATATATATAATATATATATTAAGATTTTGAGCAAAAGGGAATGCATAATACCAGAGAAATTCCCAATATTGTGTTTAAAGACAAATGCCAAATGAAGGTGAGGAAGTCACTGATGTTACTTCAGAAAGATACAGCCAGAGGCATGTGCTGGTCAAATGTAAGTCCGTGCCATCATGGATAATTTCTTGCATGCAATGATGACGAAGATGATCAAAGGAAAAACAAAACTTTTTAAGGCATGCACTATAGGTCCCAATATGCGAAGTTGGTGTGCCATTACTTTAAGATGGATGAATTTCTCATAGAAGTTTAGCCTTCACTGCGGATATGTCCGCTGACATTCCTATGAATGCAAGTTTAAGTGCATGCTTTGCATTGTAGCGTGCAAGATGCAGATCTACGACAAATTTAACACGACCTTTCTGAAAATGTAATTGTGGATTTACATTCACATGACAACCATGAACCAGAAGACAAAGAAAATCTGTCTAAACCTACACTAAATAGAGAATTGATAAAACCGTGAATATATAACAGAACCATTCATGTGCTATATCAATGCAAAAACCAGTATTTAGTTAGGTGAATCAGTCTAAAAAAGATTAAAATCAAGAGTTCAGTTAACTAACAAATATTCTAAATCGTAAAATTACATACCATATCGAGGGCCAAACCCTTCTTAAATTAGTTTGGAAAACTTCACCCAAAAAGAGAGGTACATAATGTATCTAAAATGAAATCACCAGTTCATAGTTCCATCAAAATAATTAATAACACAAATACATTGCTTGGACTCTACAGACGTGATCGACGTCACTGGTAGAAGATAGCCCTGCCATTGATAGATATCGAATACCTAAATTATATGAACACCATAGGGTTGTTAAACCCTCTCAAGGCATAAGCAAACTAAGAACTGGATTAAACCGTATCACTATCATCCTTGGGAGTAAACCAGTGAAAGTAACAACCTTCTAACCCATAACATTCGTCAACGGTGCAAATAATAGATGAGTAAATGGATGGGTCGAGGCACAGTTAGAGCCTTGACCAAGTCTTTTTATGAAGAAACAAGTGAAGGTCGAGCATAATAAAAGGGCTTAATTTACCTGCAACACCGAAAGTAAACAAAAATTAGGATTTGACAAATCTGAGGGTAGGAAAAGAGGAAATGTGAAGCACGCACAGAAGAACATGGACCCTCTGCAAATGATGTATGAAAAAAAAGAAAAACTCAAAGTCAGGATAATGAGAATAGGAACCTGGCCATAATAATAATAGAATCGAACCAGTTCCAGAATCTCCATCCTTGGAGAAATCGTAAAGAAATTGGGGGCATTAAATAAAAGATCTCCCGCTTCCAGAAGAAGACACTAGACATATCCAATAATTACCACTGTAAGTAAGAGTCCTCTCATAACATGCGTAATAGAAATAAAATATGAGAACTCGTTAGATTGTTGAATTAAAAGAAGTTCTATGGAATGTGTTATACTAACATTAAATAGAAAAAAAAAACAAAGAGAAAAAAAATACTTGTAGGATTAAACGACCAGTAAGTGATTGTGTTAACGCTGAATGTTGTGCAAAAATGCATACCGCCAAGTTCGATAATACCGATCTCGGTTAACCGTGAGCAAAGAGACAAGATAGAAGGATAGTCACCACACTGTAATACGATTTAGAGAAAACGAGCCATAAAAATTGATTCTTCTATGAAATCGTGTGATTTTATGGAGATAAGAAACCCTAATCTAAGCTAAATCTGCACCCTACAAATGTCACAAATCTAAGCAAGGAGGAATTTCTGCAGATCACCACACGCTGGTAGCTGTCTATGTGACCTGGTATGTTGGAAATTAATGCCAACCAACCTAAATTTATTCACCTGCAACAATTCAAAAACCAAAGTATACAAAATGGTACAACGCCTTCAAAGCAAATCGAAAATGGGACCTCGAGAACTGAATTCTCTACAGACTTGAATCCATAGGGTTAGAAATTTGAAAGAAGTGAGTACTAATGATGGTGCACTTGAAGTAATCAAAATGACAGAGTACCTTAAATAAAATGCGTGTTGGGATATAGACTAAGGTTATATTACATTGGATAACGAACAAAACCATACATAAATAGTGAGTAAAATCTTTTGATAAAAATCACATCAAAATAAATTTGGTC
Source organism: Pinus albicaulis (assembly GCA_034641835.2). NCBI lineage: Eukaryota > Viridiplantae > Streptophyta > Pinopsida > Pinales > Pinaceae > Pinus > Pinus albicaulis. The sequence continues at coordinate 783,994,431 of CM076569.1, read as the reverse complement.
GACGCTTTTAGAACCAGCTACTGTGATTCATCATCATGACAGTCAAGTAACCTAATTAAATAGACAAGAAAATATTCAACTAGCATTTTGTAAAATAACGGCTACTTTGACTAACCTTGGGCAATAAAATCAAAAAATATAATAATGCTTTTTTTTTATTTATTTAATAGGGATAAATTAAATGGTTAATATTTATAATTTGAATATTATTTATTTTTATTTTTAATAAAATAAAAATTATCCAATATATTCTTGAAAAATAAATAAATGTTTACTATTAAATATTTAAATAAATGTTTACTATTAAATATTTATTTTTATTTTTAGAATAATAAATATATTTTAGAATAATAATTAATATATTTATTATGTTCTATTTTTATTTTTATTTATTTTAATAATAGATTAAATGTTAAAATATCAACAGAAAAAAGAAAAAAATAAAAAAACAAAAAAAATAAAATAAAATAAAAATACAAATAAATAAATAAAAATACATAAATAAAAATAAAAATAAATAAATGACTAAATATTTATAATTTGAGTTTAATAAATCTATTTTATTTTAATAATATGTTATATATTAATAATTATAAGTTTAAAAATATAAATAAATATAAATAAATAATTATAGTTTGAATAAATATGTTATATATTAATAATTATAAGTTAAAAAAAAAAAACAACTAGGAATGAAGAGCAAGAATCCAACATTTGCTAACCATCCACCCATCGTCCCTATTGAGGTTAATCGACCTCTTTTCGATTTCCAAGGATTCTCTCAACTTGCGGTGGTGGAAATGGTCAATCCTTGCAATAACCTTAGCATCTTCAATGCAAATGTGATGATTTGTCTTCTCAGCATGCTCTGCTAGGGCCGAGGAGCGTGATCTATTATGCTTAAGGTCAGTGACATGTTCATGAATTCTTTGATTAATTGATCGACCCATTTCACCAATGTAAGGGGTCCCACACGAGCACGGAATCAAGTAAACACCCTTACCATCCTTAGGGAAAATCGGGTCCTTAACCGATCTAAACGAACTCTGAATGGTGCAGGAGGGTTTGAACATTGAGGAAACATTATGCTTTTTTAGGATCCTAGCGATTTTATCCGTAGTACCTTGGATAAACTTCTCATATGACAGTGGATAGAGCAGCGACATATTCAATAAATGAAAGAGCGGACAAAGTTAAAATAGACATGAGGAGTAGTCATATCGAGGAGTTGTATGCATTAAAGTTTGAGCTGCCTCATACAACCGTCACAACGGACCTTACACCTTTCTCAGCGATTTGCAATAACAAGTGAAAACTTACAGCGAATAAAATGTAAGAAAAATAAAATTAAATAATTTAAATAAATAAATAATAAAAAATATTAATATTTAACTATTAAAAAATTATAAAATTTTTTTTGTTCATAAACAAATTAATGTCTAATCACAAGAAAACCTGGTGCATAATACTTGCTAGCCGCAAGTATAATAATAATATAATATTACATGTAAGAATAATAATAATAATAATATTACATGTATAATAATAATATAATAAGATTTTTTCAAAAACGAAAAATATTATTATATATTTTTCATAGTTTGCACGTGAGCGTCTATATCATTTAATGAACTTACTTAAAATTTAATAACATGTTTGCTTGTAGAGATTGCGCCGAGAGGCGGCTCATCTGACCCAGTATGACCCAGGTGTCGGTGGGTCAGTCCTGCATACAAAATGTCGGCTTAAGTTTTTAAATAAATAAATAAAATAAAATAAAATCGCATTCTATTAGAACATATATCAATTTCTAATACAATTATGTATTATTTATATAATTTGAATGGATAATAAATTATATACCTGAATTTGAATGGATCATAAATTTACCTTTAACAAAAAAAATTACCACATTGAATTTCCAAATTAAGTAAAATTTTAAATGTCTTTACTCTTTACTAAAGTCAATACCATTTCCTAAATCAAAGGAAAAGAGTTAATTCAACACAAACAATCAAAATCCAAAATCTTTTAATATTTCTTTTAATTAAATATTTGTAAAATGAATTTATGCTTACTCTAGAGCTATGGTAAATAAATAAAAATATATATAAACTAGATGTATGGTAAATAAATAAAAATTCTTTTTATATTTACTCCATAAACCTTGTTATATTTAAAAAAAACTTTAAAAAGGGGTTTTATTTAGATGAAGCCTATGGGACAAATACCGTGGGACAAATTAATATTGATACCATGAGCCAAATACCATATTTATAAAATAAGTATGGTAAATAAATAAATATAAAAGAGGTATAAAGAGGTATGATAAATACATACATACATATAAAATAGATATAAAGAGGTATGAGTAAATAAATAAATATAAAAGAGGCATAAAGAGGTAAAAGATAAAAATAAATAACAATATATCAAATAGGATTATAAATAAAAATCTAATTATATATCAAGCCTATAGGCCAAATACCATAGTAAAGAAAAGGGGTATGGTAAATAAATATAAATATAAATAAACTAGAGGTATGGTAAGTAAATAAAACCTCTTTTCATATTTTACTCCCATAATCTTCTTTATATTTACGAATATTTATGTTCATTAGTTTACATAACTAAGAAGAAATAGAGAGAGAGAATGATAAGGGAGAGATGGAGAGAGAGTGTGTATGTTTAGGGGTGAGATAAAGAGACAAAGTAAGATGTATGGAAAGAAGGGGGGAGAGAAGAAGTGAGAAGGGGAGAGGGAGGGACATAGTAATGTAGTTGGAGAGAGAGGGGTGGAAAGAGAGAGAAAGAAAGGGATGGGGGAAGAGAGAGGATGAGAGAGAGAGAGAGAGAGAGAGAGAGAGAGAGATGGGGAAAGAGAGAGGATTGGAGGGAAAAGAGAGAGAGAATGGTGGGAGAGAGGGTGAGAGAGAGGAGGAGAGTGATGGGGGAAGAGAGAGTATTGGAGAGAGAGAGAGAGAGAGATCAGGGAGAAGAGAGGGATTTAGGGGGGAGAGAGAGAGAGAGAGAGAGATCAGGGAAGAGAGAGGGATTTAGGGGGGAGATGTAGGGAAATAAGAAATATAGAGAAAGTGAGAAGGGAGAGAGAGAGAGAGAAGGAGTGACAAGGGAGAGACAGAGAGAGAGCATGTATGTTTGGGGCTGAGATAAAGAGACAAATAAGGAGAGATGGAGATAAGGGGGGAGAAGGAGATATAAGGAGAGAGGAAGGGATATAGTAAGATAGTTGGTGGGTGAAGAGAGAGAGAGATATGGGAGAGAAATGGAAAGAGAGGAAGGAAGAGAGAGGATGTGAGAGAGTGGAGATAGGGAGGGAAAGAGAGATGGACTTGGAGGGGGAGGGGTAGAGAGGTAAGAAGAAAGAAATAGAGAGAGAAAGGTGGAGAGAGAGAGAGAGTGAGTGAGTGATAATGAAGATGGAGAGAGAGGGAGAGAGGGGGAAGCTAGAGATATAGATGGAAGGTGAAGAGAGGGAAGAAGAGAGAGATGGGGAGAGGAGGGGATTGACAGAGAGATTGATATATATGGATTGCGAGAGTGTGTGTGTTTAGGGGGGTGAGATAGAGAGACAAAAAAGAAGAGATGGAAGGGGATATAGATATGGATGGAGGGTGGAGAAAGGGAAGAATATTTATCACACTAGATGGATTGATATAAGTGGAGATGGTGATTTATAATCCTATTTGATTATTTTCACTATATGCATCGATTTTACTGTAGATATTTATTTCTAATGATATTTGATTACTTGCACTAGATGCATTGATTTTAGTGTAGGTGGTGATTTCTAATAAAATTTCATTTCTTGGACTGAATTTGTTGATTTCAATTTAGATGTCGATCTATAATTATATTTGATTACTTGGACTAGATGAATTGGTTTCAATGTAGATGATTTCTAATCCTATTTGATTGTTTGCACTAAATGCATTGATTTCGGTGTAGATGGCGATTTCTAAATCCTATTTGATTTATTTGAGTAAATGCATTGATTTCGATGTAGATATTAGTTTCTAGAGAGAGAGAGAGAGAGAGAGAGAGAGAGAGAGAGAGTGATAAGGAATATGGAGAGAGAGGGAGAGAGAAAAAAGGAGGAAAGAGATATTAATGGGGACGGGGAGAGAAGGGAATATAGAGATATAGATGGAAGGTGAAGAGAGGGAATAAGAGAGAGATGGGGAGAGGGGTGATTGAAAAAGAGATTGATGTATATGGAGTACGAGTGAGGTGTGCTTAGGGGGTGAGATAGAGAATAACAAAGAATAGATGGAGGGAGATATAGATATGGATGGAGGGTGGAGAGAGGGAGGAATATTTCTTGCACTACATGGATTGATATAAGTGGAGATGGTGATTTCTAATCCTATTTGATTATTTGCACTAGACGCATTGATCTTAGTGTAGATATTTATTTCTAGTGATATTTGATTACTTGCACTAGATGCACTGATTTTAGTGTAGGTGGTGATTTATAATACAGTTTGATTTCTTGCACTGAATATGTTGATTTTAATTTATATGTCGATTTATAATTGTATTTGGTTACTTACACTAGATGAATTGATTTCAATGTAGATTATTTCTAATCCTATTTGATTGTTTGCACTAAATGCATTGATTTCAGTGTAGATGGTGATTTCTAATCCTATTTTATTTCTTTGAGTAAATGCATTGATTTCAGTGTAGATTTTGGTTTCTAGAGAGAGAGAGAATGAGTGATAAGGAAGATGGAGAGAGAGGGAGAGACGAAAAAAGAAGGAAAGCGAGATATTAGGGGGGGAGAGGGAGAGAAGGTGAAGAGAGGGAAGAAGAGAGAGATGGGGAGAGGGGGTGATTGACAAAGAGATTGATATATATGGAGTGCGAGAGTGCATGTGTTTAGGGGGTGAGATAGAGAGACAAAAAATAATAGATAGAGGGGGATATAGATATGGATGGAGGGTGTTGAGAGGGAGGAATATTTCTAGCACTAGATGGATTGATATAAGTGGAGATGGTGATTTCTAATCCTATTTGATTATTTGCACTAGATGCGTCGATTTTAGTGTAGATATTTATTTCTAATGATATTTGATTACTTGCACTAGATGCATTGATTTCAGTGTAGATGTTGGTTTCTAATACAATTTTAATGCTTGCCTTTGAATGTGTTGATTTCAATTTAGATGTCGATTTATAATTATATTTGATTACTTGCACTAGATGAATTGATTTCAATGTAGATGATTTCTAATCCTATTTGATTGTTTGCACTAAATGCATTGATTTCAGTGTAGATGGCAATTTCTAATACTATTTGATTTCTTTGAGTAAATGCATTGATTTCGGTGTAGATGTTGGTTTCTAGAGAGAGAGAGACAATGATGAGAGAGAGAGAGAGAGAGGAAAAAAGGAGGAAAGAGAGATATTAGCGGGGGAGAGGGAGAGAAGGGGAAGAGAGGGAAGAAGAGAGAGATGGGGAAAGAGGGTGATCAACAAAGAGAATGATATATATGGAGTACAAGAGCGTGCGTGTTTAGGGGGGTGAGATAGAGACGAAAAAAAAAAAGATGGATGGGGATATAGATATGGATGGAGGGTGGATAGAGGGAAGAATATTTTTTGCACCAGATGGATTGATTTAAGTGGAGATGGTGATTTCTAATCCTATTTGATTATTTGCACTAGATGCATCGATTTTAGTGTAGATATTTTAACACCATAATGATATGTGATTACTTGCACTAGATGCATTGATTTCGGTGTAGGTGATGATTCCTAATACCATTCGATTGCTTGCACTTGAATGTGTTGATTTCAATTTAGACGTCGGTTTTAATTATATTTGATTGCTTGCACTAGATGCATTGATTTCAATGTAGATTATTCCAAATACTATTTGATTGTTTGCTTTAAATGCATTTATTCCAATGTAGATGGCGATTTCTAATCCTATTTGATTGCTTTGAGTAAATGCATTGATTTCGGTGTAGATGTTGGTTTCTAATCTTATTTGATTGATTGCATTAGAAGTTTGCATTGATTTCAATGTAGAAGTTATTTTCTAATATTATTTGATTGATTGCATTAAATGCATTGATTTCAATGTATATGTTGATTTATGATTTGATGTGATTGGATATGTGACGGTACATTAATTTTAAAGTGATTGGATTAACAATATGCATTGATTTTAGTGTAAGCACAAAAAGTTATTGACAATGTACACTGATTTTTGTGTTATAGTAATTTAACCTATTAATATTGGAGAGCAAGAGAGACAAGGTATTATGTTTACTACAACAACTCGAGCTAAATATTTATATGGTTTACGATTTAATTTTTTTTTTCATATAATCGATATGAAAAGATAACAAAACTAACAAGGGTGGCAATAAGAATAGTAGAAGAAAATCGTTTGAGATTGATTGTAACATGAGTACGTTCTTATTATTCACATTTTCTATCTTTCAACACTATTATTGTCACTTTGCATTTAAAAATATATATTTCATCATTTTTCATCATTATAGTTATTAAAAATAATTATCATCTCAACCAATTGAGGTAACTAAGAAAATTTAAAATTAAAATGACCAAGTTAATATTAGAAATATTTAGCATATTTAAAATGATTATATTAATAATTGATATATTTACATATTACTGATAAAATTAATCATATCTTTGATATATTTTCCTTGGTAGCACACGACTAAAACCAGCCTAGATCCATCTTACATTTCAAAAATATACAAAAATTTTAATAATCTGAAAAATGTGACGTTGATGCCTCCAACTGGAACCAGCCTAGATCCATCTAACTCTGGATCTATCATGCGTCGAGAGGGATCAAATCTCTCGAGGTGCAAACCTTTCCTCGAGTTTTGCACTCAAAAAATAGGTTTGCACCTCGAGAGATTTGATCCCTCTCGGCGCATGATAGATCCAGAGTTAGATGGACCTAGGCTGGTCTTATTCACATTTCTGGGCACTATTGAAGAGGATCTTCCAACTTCCACAAAAATGAATCTGCCCACAGAGCGGACCACTAAACTTTTTCTTTTTTCTTTTCTTATCTTGGGATATTTCAATCACCAATGGTATCTATTATGCTTTTGAATCTATGTTTATAACATCTTTGTATAATTTTAGACATTGTTATCTTTATAACTTCAAATTAAAACATTTGTGGATTTTCAAATTAGTAAATCTTATTACATTTGCTTGAAATGATAAAATGTGAAGCAATTTCTGAAAATAGATAATGTGAATTAGTATATATTATTTTGATGTTTTAAGTAACTACTTTCTCATACTAAATTATTTATTATTTATAAAAAAATATTTTATAAATAATAAATTCTATTAAATGTTTTTTTTTTTTTTTAAATATGTTTTATCTTAAGTTTAATTTTTATTTTTCTTATAGGTTTTATCATAAGTTTAAAAACAAAGTATATTAATAAATAAAACACAACCTTAGCATTTAAAATATTTTAAAATGAACACTTCATAATGTGTTACTAAGAGATTTTATAATATGTATATCAATTTGATATCTCGTCTCAACTCAAAATAATACGAAATATCTCAAAATACTGTGGCAAAAGGAAATGAAAACAACTTATATTTAGAAAAATATAACTCAAAATAATAAGAAATAGCCCAAAATACATAGCAGAAAGAAATGAAAACAACTTATATTTAGATGCTTTAACGATTACAAAGCATATAAATCTAACTTCATTATCCCAAACTCAGGTTTAAGTATACATTATCCCAATCTAACTTTTTATATTTCTAATCATTTGATTTAAAATTAGTTTTGTATATATAATAAAAACTTATACATAGTTATGTGGTGTTACATCAGCCATAAACTTTTAGTTTCCCATTAAAATTAAAAGCATATAATTTATTAAAGATAAACTATTTATATTAAATATAATTTATTAAAAACAAGATTGATCATGTATTATGGATAATAATTATAAATTTGAAACTTTAAATTAAATTTTTTTATATAGATTTATAAAATGGTGATTTAAGACGTCTAAATATATTATAGGATATAATATTTACTTAATATATATAAATAAATAAATAAATATTATAAAAAATAATATTAATAAATTAAGTTTTAATATTATTTAAAAATAATAATAAGAAGTTAAGTTTTTATTTATTAATTTGTTTTAGAAAGTTTTGAAAACTATATTTACCAATTTTATTCTAGAACATATAATTATAATAATAATATATGATGTTATTATTATTATATTTTAAAATTATGATGAAAATGTATAAGTTTTTTTTAATCTATATAAAATTAGAGATTTACTTTAGAAAAAAATTATATACTCTATTTTCTTAAATTTGAATTTAAAAGTTTTTGTAAAAATACTTACTTTATCAATAAATTTATTCTAAAAAATATAAACAAGATTAATATTGATTGATTATATTTTAAGAAGGTAACTAATTATGAAATAAATTTATTTATTTTTTGTATTAAACTTTTTAAATGATTGTCTTGATATGAAATATTGAACGGTGGTCAACCGTGGTCCAATGCCATATTGTGACATTTACATCTATGGTCAAGCATGGTTAGTCATTATTAATCATTGTCAACATAGTTAATCATGGTCCAATGTCGCATTGTCCCAAATATTTTCTCAATACGAAAATCAATCATGGTCATCCATGGTTCATTGTCGTATTTTGACAAAGATTGTCTCAATATGTAGATCAACCATGGAACCATGTTTATTTTAGCATTTATAATATTTATCATAGGGTTTACATACATTGTTTATAATATTTATCTTAGGGTTTATCATAGGATTTTCTCAATATCAAAATCAATCATGGTCAACCATTTTCTAATGTCGCATTGTGACAAAGATTATCTCAATATGAAAATCAACCAATTTTAATCATGGTCCAGTGTCGCATTGTGAAAAAAAAATTATCGACGTTACAATCAGTCATGGTCAACTGTCGTCAATCACGGTCAACCATGGTCACATTGTGACAAAGATTGTATTTTGGTCCATGTTACATTGGGACAACCATGGTCAACCATGATCCAATGTTGCATTGTGAAAAATATTGTCTCAATATCAAAATAAACCATGGTCAACCATGGCCAGCCATTTTCCAACGTTGCATTATGCCAAAGGTTGTCTCAATATGAAAATTAATCATGGTCAACAATAGTCCAACGCCGCATTGTGAAAAATACTATGTCAATATAAAAATCATATGTGGTTAACCATGTTCAACCATGTTTATTTTAAGGTTTATAATATTTATCAAATAATGTTATATACCTTAGGTTTATAATAGGCTTTTGTAAATATGAAAATCAAACATGGTCAACCATGGTCCGATGTCGCATTGTGAAAAATATTGTATCAATATGAAAATCAACCATGATCAACCATGGTCCAACGTTGGATTGTGAAAAATATTCTCTTGAAATTACAATCAATCATCATCAACCATGGTCAATCATGGTCGCACATCACATTGTGACAACCATGGTCAATCATGGTCGAACATCACATTGTGACAACCATGGTCAACCATGGCCAACCATTTTCCAACGTCACATTGTGACAACCATGGTCAATGATGGTCCAACACCGCATTGTGACAAAGATGGTCACAATATGAAAATCAACCATGGTCAACCATGGCCAACCATTTTCCAACATCACATTGTGCCAAAGGTTGTCGCAATATGAAAATAAATCATGGTCAATCATAGTCCAATGTCGCATTGTGTCAATATTAAATTCATTTGTGGTCAACCATGTTTAATATTATTCCCTTGAGTTTATAATCCGTTGGATTTTTAATATTAAACCCTTGGGTTTATAATATTTATCTTAGGGTTTATATCCCTTGGGTTTATAATATTAATCCCTTCGGTTTAATATTATTCCCTTTTTTTTATAAGCCTTGGGGTTTTAGAATTATCCCTTGGGTTTATACTATCAATCCCTTGGGTTTATCAATTGAAGTGTCCATATCCCTTGGGTTTATCATTCAAACTGTTCATATCCCTTGGTTTATTAATTCCTTGGTCCAATGTCACATTGTGACAACCATGGTCATCCATGGTCAACTATGGTGAGGCTTCCTAAATCAACTAGTAGGGGGACGCTTACTGAATTTTTAGTTAATGGTAGAGATTCGATATGCTAGGATTATGCTTTGCCTTAATCATTGTCTATGGTTAGCACAACCACAATGCATCGGGTAATAGCTCATTATATAAGCTCATCAGGTAATGGATCAGGTAATGTTTATGAAAATTGTGCTTGGCATTATGACAACCATGGTCAACCATGGCCCAAAATCGCATTTTGACAAAAAATTTCTTAATATGAAAACCAACCATGGTCAACCATGACCAACCATTGTTCAACGTCACATTGTTCCAAAGGTTTCCTCAATATGAAAATCAATCATGGTCAACCATGTTTATTTAGGGTTTATAATATTAATCTTAAGGTTTATATACCTTGAGTTTGTAATAAGATTTTACCAATATGAAAATAAAAAATGGTCAACCATGGTCCAATGTCGCATTGTGACAAAGATTATCTGAATATGAAAATCAAGCATGATCAACCATTGTCCAATGTTGGATTGTGACAAAAATTGTCTCGACATTAAAATCAATCATGGTCAACCATGGTCAATAATCGTGGTCTCATTATGACAAATATTGTCTCTTGGTCCAATGTCACATTATGATAACCATGGTCATCCATGGTCAACCATGGTCTAACGTCGCATTGTGACAAATATTGTCTCAATATGAAAATCAACCATGATCAACCATTTTCCAACTTCGCATTGTGCCAAAGGTTCTCTAAATATGAAAATTAATCATGGTCAACCATAGTCCAACGTCACATTGTGACAAAGATTGCGTCAATATGAAAATCATCTCTGCCCAACCATGGTTAACCATGTATATTTTAGGCTTTATAATATTTATCTTAGGGTTTATATACATTGGGATTATAATTTTTATCCGTTAGGTTTAATATTATTCCCTTGGGCTTATAATCCCTTAGGTTTTTAATATTAATCCCCTCATTTTATTATTCCCTTGGGTTTATAATATTTATCTTAGAGTTTATATAACTTGGGTTATAATATTAATCCCTTCGGTTTAATATTATTCCCTTGGGCTCATAATACCTTGGGGTTTTATAATTAATCCCTTGGGTTTATACTATCAATCCCTTGGGTTTATCAATCCCTTGGTTCAACGTACCATTGTAACAACCATGGTCATGCATGGTCAACCGTGGTCCAACGTCTCATTGTGAGAAATATTGTCTCAATACAAAAATCAACGATGATCAACCATGTTTAAGGTGTATGGTCACATTGTGACAAAAATTATCTCTTGGTCCAATGTCGCATAGTGACAACCATGGTACAATGTCGCATTGTGACAAATATTGTCTCAATATGAAAATCAACCATGGTCAACCATGGCCAACCATTGTCCAACGTCACATTGTGCAAAATTTTGTCTCAATATGAAAATAAATCATGGTCAATCATAGTCAACGTCACATTGTGACAAATATTGTGTCAATACAAAATTCGTCTATGGTCAACCATGTTTATTTTAGGGTTTATAATATCTATCTTAGGGTTTATATACTTTGGTTTTATAATATGTATCCCTTGGGTTTAATATTATTCCATTGGCTTTATAATCCCTTAGGTTTATAATACCTTGGGGTTTTAGAATTAATCCCTTGTGTTTATACTATAAATCCCATGGGTTTATTAGTCAAAGTGTTCATATCCCTTTGGTTTGTCAATCCGTTGCTCCAATGTCACAATGTGACAACCATGGTCATCCATGGTCACTCATGGTCCAACATCACATTGTGAGAAAGTTTGTCTCAATACGAAAATAAACCATGGTAAACTATGTTTATTATAGGTTTTATGGTCACATTTTGAAAAATATTGTATCTTGGTCCAACGTCGCATTGTGACAACCATGGTCATCCATGGTTAACCATGGTCCAATGTCACATTGTGACAAAGATTGTCTTGATATGAAAATCAACCATGGTCAACCATGGCCAACCATTTTCCAACATCGTATTGTGCTAAAGATTGTCTCATTATGAAAATCAATCATGGTCAACCATAGTCCAACATCACATTGTGACAAAAATTGTGTCAATATGAAAAACATATGTGGTAATCCATGGTCAATTATGTTTATTTTAGGGTTTATAATATTTATCATAGGGTTTATATACCTTGGGTTTATAATAAGATTTTCTCAATAAATAATAGGTTTATTATTTATTATTATTATTTAATAAACAATTATTAATTAATAAGTAAATATTTATTATTAATAAATAATAATAATAATAATAATTAATATTGATAATTAATTATGTGAACATTTATGACATAAGTTAACTAATAAAGAATGAAAATATTTAATAATAATATTATAATTAGTTCTTAAATAATAATAATAATTATTGCTAATTAATTAATAATAATTAATTAATATTTTAATACTAATAATAATAATTAATATTTATTTATTATTTATAAATAAATATTTAATAATAATAATAATAATAATTATTATTATTATTAAAGTTTTTTTTTGTAATAATATATTATTATTAGATATTTATCAATGACTTGTGTACTAGATTCAAATGAAGTCTTAGGCGTATACCAACCACATTTAATTAGGAAGTAGTGATATTTTAACTTTTCACTTTACACAGTTTAATTTCATATTTGATTTTCAAAAAAATTTAATTTATATCATTTATAGTTTTTAGGTGTTTTAAATTATTTATAAATAGTATTAAATTTACTAAATCCAAATAAATATAAACAAATTTGTAAATTTCATTAATTATAAAATATTATTAAATATAAAAATATCAATAAAATAATTATTATATTATTTAATAAATTAATCTTATTGTTTATATAATCAATTTAAATTAATCTACAAATAAAGTTATTATGTTATTAACAAATCTCGAAAGGAAACTTGATTTTATGTTATCATTTATTCATACTTCCATTTTTGTTGGGTTAGGTTTGTTGTGTCTGTTTGAACTACTTTAAAAGTGTATGCATTTTTTTATTGTTGTTATTCTTTTTACCACAAAGTTCCAAGACTTGTGATGTTACAATTCAATTGTTGCAATTACGAAACCAAATAGCCCACAACATTAGTAGAGATAGAATCAATCACATCATTAATATGTTTTTCCAGTTTTGGGCATTATGTGTTGTAGGTGGTTCAAGATAGTTAGAGATAATATCACACATAGTACCCAGTTGTGAATAAATCAAGTCAATATGTTGGGCATATAAGATACCTTGCTTCTCTGTAGTCACCTCAGCCATGTTGTCATCCTTGGAAATTTGGGTAGCGAAGATTGGGTGAACTAATGTTTAAGAAATTGGTCGAGAATATTGGTCCTAATCAATTTCTTATGTCTCCTCCAATGATGAATATGGACAGAGATGTCGGTAAAGGTGTCCTTAAATAGGTTGGAGATCAATTTAATCTCTTACTATCAAGGTAACTAGAAGTGGTTTAGGAATGTTTTTACTAAGGAATCCTAATCATGGTAGAATTCCTTGTTTAGTTTGATGTACCATTTGGTTGCATCCCTAGTGAGGGTACCTTGGAAGAGTCACAACTAGATACTATCTGTAATAGCTGGCTTAAATGCTAACTGATGCTTAAGTTATGTTGTTAAGACACTAAGACATTAATTGTTATTTGTTTTGGAAATAGTACATTATGAACATAAATTAGTTTTGATTAAATAAAATTATTATGGAAGTGATTTCCATAAAAGAATAATAGACCGACAGTAAAAGTAATTCAAGAACTGAGATTTAGTTGAACAGAATCAGTTCAAATAGTTACCCCAACCTTTGAGGATAAAGGCATATCCTAATGAGGAAGAGGGGTTCTATTCGGTTACTAGAGAAGGATATCTGAAGGAAAGAATTCCCAAGCTAGTGGTAACCAGTAGAATTATTCTGATTCCTGAGAATTTCCTGGCATAGAAGACTGGACCGGAATGTCCCGAAGTCTCTTCCATAATTTCTGTCAAATTACATAGCTCGGACTTGGAGCATGGGGGAGACAAGGACGTAATTGCCTCTCTCGAGGTAGGGAGGACAACATCAGTCAGTAAACAAGAAACATATAAGTTTACTTATTGGACATCTTAGTTGTTCATGAATGGAATTAACAGTTTAAGTGTTAAATCTGAAGAAATTACAGTGCTCAAATTGTGAAATGATAGGTTCTATGTATGCTCTCTTTTGACAAAAAATATAGTCAGATTCGATCTCTAATTTATTTCTGAAAAATGATAAGACAAGGAACCGTTAACTCAGAACCCTCGAGAAGAAGGCTCTGAGTTGATCGTTCCCTGCAACTAGTGTAATCACAGACAAAATGGTCTGGCCATTTCGTATTTAAGTCAACAGAAATAAAATTAGGGACATAACCCTTAAACTTAAAAAGAAATACTTTTTGTAGTTAACTAGTGAATATAATAGATTTATGCTAAGAGCATAGTCAAGAAGTAAATTTATGCAAAAATTCGTTTAAAAATCAGAACTACATGAGAATGGAAATTATTTCTAAAATGGTAAATAGTATTCTCTGTGGACAAAGTACAAGAAAACCAGACCCAAACCATTAAACGATAATCATTATCAAGTACTGTAGATTTTAACTCTGGAATTGAAAACAAAAGAACACAAAAGTTTCCCTTTGACTACACTAGAGTAGTAGGGTACTGTTAAAATGATATAAGCACCAACCATTTAGAAAAATAGAACTTATGTTATTGGTGTTGAAGCAAACATCACTTTAAAAATAGCCATAAGAGTCTCATTGTATTCATATATTCAACAAATTCGGAATTAATATAGTTAGCACCTCAAACCCCAAAAAACCACAACGATTAAACGATGGTAACCATAAATCTTTACTGAAGGGAACCATTCTAGTTTACAGACTTGAATTTCAAGAAAATATTGTACAAGTTATACATCTGTAGACGTGATAATTATACCCCATACATATAATCAAGAGTGAACAGATAACTAAGAAAAATGTATCCAATATGTTTTCCACTATGGGTAAAGAAAACCTCAGAAAAGACTCACAACAGTCTACAACTAAGATACTGGGAAAACTGTAAATAGAAGTCGAAGCTTAGATTTAAACATGCTTAAATGTGAGTATTCTAACAAGGAAATTATTTAAAGATATAATTGTCACATATAAATGACCTCGATGTGCCCATTTAGGGTACTGGCCATGAAAGAGGGTTAACATGTAAAATAACCGAAATAAGATGGAAAACTCCATAGCAAGTTGAAATTCCTCTACAAGCTTAATGATTCTGTGACCAAGTCATTTACATCAAAAAAGGTACCTAACAGAGCTGGATAGGAGAAGTTAGAGGATTCATTAACTGAGATTCATAGAGTACATCCATCACTATATTAGCCAGCGAGCATACCTGCAAAAATCGAGGAGGGAATGATAAATAATCTAGTTTTCAGACCCGAAAAGCTAAAGAAAATGAATTGATAAGTTAAGTGGTAGCCTTACCTTTAAGGGTTCGTTGCCGAAGAACGGGAAGAAAACTTGAAAGAGTTTTCATTGATACTTAGAGCTAATAAACCGATTGAGTTCAATAACAAACCTAAAAAAAAGAACAAGTGAAAAATAAACGATGATGTAACAGAGGGTTTTCACCATGGATTCCACCGGTAGCCGTGCAGTTGAAGAGTGGAATTTCATCCATAGAAGCTCCAATAAGCATTATGGTGGCCCTAAATGGAAAAACAATCAAACTGAAGACTCGGACAACAATGAACCCCACGATTATCATCTTGAGAATCTAAAAATATGAACCTGTGTAGTTTGACTATGAAAAAATCATGTTACAGCAAATACTTCCACAAGAAAATATAAACACCGAAGGGTAACCTACCATGGAACTGAAATACGGAACCCTGTCAATGCCGGAAGAACCCTGGAGGGGTAAGTTGTAAAGGCGTGAAGTTTCTTCCGTGGAGCGATGGGCGAAATGCTCGAAAGGCAAAGGAAGTGGTTAGGGTTGGGAGGTCATTACCCGTAACCCTAAAAACCAAACCATTGTCAGATTCCGGGTAGGTCAGGTCAATGGTGGAGAAACTATCCACTTGTCCACCGTAAATTGTTGACAACACGGAAGAAATTTTTTCGATAACCAGTATTGAATAGCAATATTCCCTACAAAGATATACTGCGCAGGTAAGTTAACTATTTAAGCAAAAATTTGATTGCCATGAGTACAAGTACAACAGATCATTTAAACCGATTATATAGTCTGAAAGTTGGTCTCCTCGAGAGGCTCAAGATAGAAAAATTAACCTTAGGGGAAAGGTTGTATATGGTTGTCATATAATATATAACCTTATTACAGGACAGATATCATCACAGATGTAGTATAGTTAGGATTATTATTAAGTCAATCTAGCACAAAGTGTTGTGAAGTGGAATGTAAAAATAAATGAAAAAAAGTGTGAATAGATGTAAAAACATTATAAGTATTTTTTTTTTATGAGTGTAATGTTGGATGTTACACTATCATCCACCAAAATGTTTGAGGAAGATCATAGAAGTTAAGTGGTGATTTGGTGGTCACGTTTTCACATGGCTTTCCATTGAATTTAAATTAATCTACAAATAGAAATAATTAATTATATTATAATTTTAATAAATTAACTGTATAGCTTTTATAAGCAGTATATATCCATCTTAGACACGTATCTAGCAAGAGCCAAGAGGGATCAAATCTATTAAGGTGAAAACCTCTTTTAGAGTGAAAAAATTGACGAAAAAATTTGCAAATAATAGATTTAATCCTTCTCAAAACCTAATAAACCTATAACTAAGATATATATATATATATATATATACACACACACACACACACCAACTGTAAATTTTTATTGTTTTAATTACATTTTAAAAGTATAAATGGACTCAGTGTCTTCAAAATTTACTCGGGAACATGGATTGTGTACACTATATATCTTAAACTTGAAATTTGAACACATCTTTGCTTGTTTTAAAACAAAATTAACCAAAAAATATTCTTAAAAAAGAGCTGGAATAAGTTTACTTAAAATTTGTTAACAATAAAAAATAAACGGTTTCAACTGATTTATATAATGTATATATAGCTTTTTTTAATCATATATAATATTAAGTAATTTGATATTAAGAAATAAATAAATAATTTGATATTTGATATTTTCACTTTTATTTACTCATTCTCTTTAAGCATTGAAATATACTATTATGATCAATAATAAAATAAATTTTCATTTAATTTCTCTCTCGATACATATGCATGAAGTTGAGATTGAAATAAATTAAACATGCATATTTAAAAACATTACTTGAGTCATAGACTAAAATAATTTAAACCTTTTTATTTGAGTCAAGTACTAAAACATTTTTAGAAAGTATAAGAATTATACTAACTTTCTTGTAATCAAAAGTAAAAATAACAATTTTTTTTTTTACTTTATTTCTCTATAAAGTTGGTATAAGATTATGATATTTCGTATGGACATTTGAAATATTTTATTTATGGTTGAGAATGAGTGTATAACATGTATATTCATTTTGTTATTTTTATTATTTCTTACATTTTTTTAATATATATATATATATATATATATATATATATATATATATATTAAAAGAACACTTGTCAACTAAAGGTTGACCATGGACGGAATTACACATCTCCCTCACACTTGGTTGTAGAATGAGCCTTTGGGCTCAATAAATTTAAATTAATCTGCAAAAAGAGTTATTATAATATAAGAAAATATTGTAAGTAGACTTGATTTTATGTTATCATTTATTCATACTTCCATTTTTGTTGGGTTATGTTTGTTGTGTATTTTTAGGTTAGGTATGTTATGTCTCTTGAACTACTTAGAAAGTATTTTTTTTCTTTCTTTTATTCTTTTTACCACAAAATTCCAAGGCTTGTGATGTAAAAATTCAATTGTTGCAATTAAGAAACCAACTAGCTCACAACATCAATATAGATAGAATCAATCACAACAGTACGTTGTGTCTCTTGAACTACTTAAAAAGTGTTTTTTTTCTTTCTTTTACTCTTTTTACCGCAAATTTCAAAGGCTTGGGATGTAACAATTCAATTATTTCAATTAAGAAACCAAATATCTCACAACATCAATAGAGATAGAATCAATCACACCATTAAAATAATTTCATGGTTTTGGGAATTATGAATCAGTCGATGGTTGACAATAATTAGGGATAATATCATACATATTACCTAACTGTGAATAAATCAAGTCAAGATGTTGGGCATATAAGATGCCCTGCTTCTCCATAGTCACCTTGTTGGATTTTATCCTTTAAAGTCCCTATGAATACATCAACCCTATGCTCCTATGGAATATCATTTACCCTTATATATTATTTTTGGAATTTCTCAATGTGCTCCACCATTGAACCCTTCTGTTTGAGACTTATCAATTGGATAAAGAAGGTGTTTCTCTTTGTATCTTCATAATGTGCTATCATTTCCTCCTTAAAAATTGACAGTGGTTTATGACAACAAATCCATTCATATGATACAAACTAAATTGGTTCTAAATATAAAGTTGCAATGCATATATTTTGTGTGTGTTGCACATTGTGGAGATCAAAATATTGCTCCATTTATAGTATCCATGTTATCAGATCATTTCCATCAAACTTCCTCATATTAATCTTTGGAATATGGTGGGTCTTCAATCCAATGTTAGAGTCTATGAGATCATGATTAACATTTCTTTTGTTCTCATCATGAGTTTCATCTAACACCTTTTCGCCATTAGGAATCATTTCTTATAGAAACTTTGTCAAATATGATTTTAAACCATTCTTCAATTCTTCCATGTTTCCTTCCATTTTTTCTTCTATACAATCCATATTAGCTTTCATGTCATCCTTTAAAACATCCATATTAGCTTCTATGTCTACTTTTAAACCATCCATGTCGCCTTTTAAACCATATATGCAACTTTTTAGTTCATCTTTGGTTGCTCTTTGTGAGAGCGAAATTTATTGCACTTGGTCCCGTAATTTTGATATATCATGTTGCAATTCTTCCTCTTCATGCATCATAGTAGAGATCTCTGAGGGCTTAATGGGTGTGGAATTATTTTTTGGAGGCATTTTAGAACCAAATACGGATATCTATGCTTCAATATGCCCTTGGAACCACTTCAAACTGATTTTTCAAATAAAAGTTATACAATTTAAAAGGACATACACACCTTTTCTTTCTTTTGAGGAGCTTGATATTGAACCTGATGTATCTCTACTATTTCATATCCTCAATATCTGAACATTAGTTTTGTAGTATCCCTCTTAGTCTTATTTCCAATGCCACTTGTCATACCTAATTTGGATTCTTTGGGATATAGTTGTGCTCAAACTCCCTTGATGACTTGATTATAGACGAGTTCAGTAGAGTGAACTTGTACAGTGTGGAACGTGTCACTATTTTGACCTTCGGCTCTAAAATGGCTACAAGAAAAAATACAGTCCGTTCAATTTCTGCATATTTTTACAAAATTTAAATATGATGCCTGAAATGAAATTTATGATGATTTTCCCTACGCCGCATGTTTGAGACTGAATTTTGGAGCCTGCGAAAACCGTAACTTCCCTAAATCATATCTCCAAAAATATAGTGAACCAATATCTGAAAATTTTACATGATGTTCCTCATGATTTTTGATTCTCATCGTAAAAATTTCATCTTTTGAACCTTCGTACAAAAATATTTATAGCAAAAATTCCAAGATGCCCTGTTTGCAGAAGCGAAAACCTAGAATCCAAAATTCTTATACCAAATGTTAATGCTTAATGTGATTTACCACTACTTGAACTTTAGAATTTTCTCTTAAATATGATGTGATGGAAGTTCGATAATATTCATTAAGTGCCATAAATGGGGTCATTTTTGCTGCAGTTTGGAATGAAGTGTTATACTACGATTCAGCCAAAGGTAACCATGTGACCCACTGTGGTTGTTTATCACATACAAAGCAACGAAGATATCCTTCCAAACATTTTCTCACTATCTTACTTTTCCCATCAGATTGAGGATAATAAGATGAGCTATGAGCTAGTTGAGTAGCGAGACAAGAAAATAATTCCATCCAAAAATTTCCAGTGAAAATGGGATCTCTGTCGCTTACAATAATCTTTGGGTTTCCATGTAGCTTTTGAATTGTTTCCATAAATGCAGTAGAAACTATATTGGCTTTAAATGGATGAGATAATGCACAAAAGTTTGCATACTTGGTAAGTCTATCAATTACCACCATGACGACACTTTTTCCTTCGAACTTGGGTAAACTTGTGATAAAATCCATTGAAAGCTCCTCCCAACGTTGACTTGGAATGGAGGTTTCAATGGGTTTTAACCCAATGATCCTTTGAGTTTCCTTGGAACTCCTCGACACTCCCTAGCTAGAAAATATTGAAATGGCTTAGAACCTGGAATCCATTGGGATGCTTGGGATGCACCTTCACGTGTTGGAATTCCTTGGCACTCCATTGTGATTTGGAATTCCATAGAATTCCCTGGCGTATGTTGACACACCTCGACATTCCCTATCAATACATGGCACATATTGGCACGCAATGAAATGCATTGGAACTTAAAATTAGGCACACATTGGAAACTGGTGTTCTTCAAGTAAATTTTTATCTTCATCAGTACAAGAGATATATGAATAACCAAAATCATTTTATTGGAGTGAAATCATAGGTATGACCTTAAGCTATTTTCCATATTTGGGATTTAACCAGTTGTTCATGTAATTAAAATACACAAATAAGTGATGAGGAAAATTGTACATGTGTGAAACTATTAAAATATAAAACCAAGTTAGATCTTGTAGAGGACATAACTATTGATAAAATGTTAGGATTGACATGAAAATATTTGATAGGAGGTTATATGTTTGATATATGTTAGGGGATAACGTAGTGATACAGATGGAACAACACTAGAATCCATCGCTAGGATATACACTACATTTCCACAGTCGAGTGAATGGATGGTTAGGGTTTTGACTTGAAAATCCTAGGAATTCATTCTTTATGATTCCATGAAGAAACCCTAGATTGGAAAATATGCCTTCATCCTCTTTTTGATGTATATTTTTATTTTTGGTACTTCTCAATGAATAATTCAAGTAAAGGAAGAAAAATAAGAAGCAAAGAAACCCTTGTGATTTGGTGAGAATGTTGAAAGATGGGAACTATAAGGATCATGGAATGTTTATTAAAGGAGTAAGCACGAATTATTTATGTTTTAGTCAGGCATCATGTGATAGTAGAATATTTGGAATCTACTTGGTGGGATTGCTCTAAGAGAATCATTTGTCCTTTGAAGTTTGAAATCAACTTCCATAAGGATCGTACTCTCATTTTCTAACATCATGTTAAAGTTGGTCATTATGCTAAGTTGGATACTCAAGATCCTATAAGAATCATCACTTTGGAGCTTCTTGGAAGAAACATTATGACATATGGAAAGTTCCACTACCAGGTATAACTCAACAATATTCATCATTATTCAATACTTGGACTGACATGTATGATTCTCAACAAATTTAGAATCCTATAGTTCCATGGAAAATTCCTATTCCACCTCTAATTAATTACTACACACTATAATCGTAATGGACCTCTCCCGTGGGTCTGGTATCCCTATGGCCTCAAGGATCATTTAAATCCTCTTTTATAGGCCATATTTCCATGAAAACACAACTAACCATTCAATAGCAACAACTGCAAATTCCATCCAATGCACCACCAAGTAATCCTCCTCTATGGTCCCAATTACCTGTGCAACCTTGCCCAAATCCAAACAATAAGGTTTCATAACAAGCCGAAGCACTTGTTTTTCCCGCTTTCTCCCTCATTGCATGTAATGACAAGTATTTTAGACTAGGGAGACGAATGAATTCAATAACTCCCCTTGTTATCACAAAGCATGAAGCAAAGAATTCACCCAAGAAGAAGCTGTGATCCAGAGATCATTAGAGGAACAACACATGATTGGAAATTATCCTAAAATTGTTTTTACAACTAATATTATTTTTGTTCCCATTGAAATTATTGTAACAACTGATATTTTTGTTGTTGTTCAAACTGCTGTAACAACTGATGTTGTTGTTATTTTTAAATATTCCAAAACTTATGTAACAATTAATGATGCAACACGAGATGGTGTAACAACATATTCTATAACAACAGATGTTGTTACAATAGATGTTGTAGCAACGAATGTTGTAACAATGAATTTTGTAGCAACGAATTTTGTAACAACGAATTTCATAACAACAAATGTTGCAACTGCATATGCTATAAAAACATATGTCATAACAATTGTCAATGTTAAATCTATTGAAAATGTTGTACCAATTGATATTGTAACACCCATTACTGTTGAAAATGTTGACACTATTGTAAAAGTTGATGATATAGAAAATGTGACTATTGAAATTGCTGAAATAGTGACCATTATAGTGGATGTGGTATCAAGAGATGTTGTAACAATGGATGTTATAACAACAGATGTTGTAGCAATAAATGTCATAACAACTGTCAATGTTAAATCTGTTGAAAATGTTGTAATAGTTGATGTTGTAACACCCATTCAAATTATTTCAACCTTGTAGTATCACCACTTTTCAGAAATTTGAAGAAGCAATTATTAAAAGGTGGGAAGATAAGAAAAACCCTCTATAGATTTTGATCCAATATAACAATTTAAAGAGTAGTATTGAATCAGTGCAAGAGTTTTCTGGTAGGTTAAATAAATTATATAACTCAATGCCAACTCATTGTAAACCTCCTCCCCCAACTCCTCAAAAGCATTATGTTGAAGCCTTTGATTATTATTTCAGTCATACTAAGAGACCAGAACAAAATTGTTGATTATTTGGCTACTTCAACCAGTATTTAGGATTCATATTTACCCTAATAGGAAGTATGAAATTGAGGTAAAACATATAAACATTGATAATTATAAACATATACTTGATAATACTTGATAATTATAAACATTGGAAAGTTTTTTATGATGATAAAAAAAGTAAAATATTTCTGGAGATGATTAGGAAGTTTGAAAATAAATATATTGATGAAGAAAATAAAAACAAAAAAAAATGATGAAACGGTGTGAGAGGGTTTTCCTAGTGTAAAATTTGGTGCCTATTGTGTATTTCTATAATGTGATGCTTTTATTTTCCATTGCATTTAATTTCACTATTAAGTTGACACTTTACTGGTATACTGCTCATGTGTGTTCATTAAGGTTGACACTTTCATATGTAATTATGTTTAATGAAATATTTGAAAATTTTACACATAATTACCTTCTTATGAAATTAACTAAAATTCAACGACCTCATCTCATGAGAATGTGTAAGAATGGAAGTTCTAGAGATCAAGCAAACCTTGTTAAAGGAATTTTATAACCCTAAGAGTAAATCTCAGTTCAATTTACAACTAAATAAATCGAATTTCCTTATGAAATAGCCTCCTATTGATGAATTATAATGGTGTTAAAATCCATTTCGAATTAGCCTTGAATCCTAATTCAAACATAATCGATTATGCCCTTTGTTGATAAAAAGCATTGATCCCAAAAAACGTTTCTTTTGGTAAATTTTATACAAGTTGAATGTTAAGCATTGATTACATTAATTGCAACCATGCATCATGGGTAGCGTCCTTTAACTCGCTTAGACTAACAAAGGATCCTTGAACTTGACTTGATAATGTTCTGGTTTTTAAATGAATTTTATTAATAACTGATTAATGAATTGCATTAGAAGAAATCACTGAGTTTTAGAGACATCATTGTTTTCCTTTATATTTATTTTCATAATGATCCATGTTGATGAGATAACCAAGTCATAGGCCAACTATTTATGGATAATATTTTATAAAAGAAGTTGAATTTGTTCCTTGAAGGTGATGTAGAACCATGAGGAGAAAATTGAGGGGCTATAAATCCATTTCATCTTTCTTGTCAAAGCTTGAAAGTGGGAAACCAAAGAAGTGTTTTTTCCAACCAACACTACACCGACACATGGGGGATCAAGAAAATAAATTGAGAAGCACAAACATAGGTTTTCTCTAAAGACAATATAATAAAACTCAATGTTTGTCATCATTTAGAGCAACAACATGTCGATAGAGTTTTGGAATCAAGAAGAATTGGAGATGGAGAAACAAAAACATTAGAGGGTTTTCCAGAGATTGAAGAGGTAAAAAGTTGCCCATAAGTTGGCCATGGTTTTAAAAAAAATTCTAGAAGCGCTGAAAATGATCCAAATAAGTACAAAAGGAGAGTGATGCCAAAAAAATTTCAAAATTAAACAAACCATCATACTGATGCCAAAAATTATTTTAGTTTAACAATTCCATCCAATTAACACAACATATCAACTTTACAACACAAAATTCCATGAAAATTGTATAAAATTGTATTTGTATCTAGCAACCTTCAAAATATTACATGGGTATGTGAAATTTCATGACAATAAAGGACAAACAACCCAAGATTAATTGCAAACTTCCTCCTTTGAATAACTTCAAGACCTTCTAGATTTTTCCAAAAAAAATTGACAAAGTTTCCCTACAACCCCAAAATCCTCTCAATTTAAAATTTACAAAATGAGGCATATATATAGGCACTTAATACCTTGTACTTCACCCTAAATAACTAATGGTATTTGAAAAATTCCCAACGTTCTTTACAAAATTACCAATTGTATTAACCAACTTCTTCAAGAAGCTTCTTGAAGGATTTGCTAGCTATAGAGTGGTTCCCTTCAAATTTGGCTATTTGTTGGGCCTTGTCTCCATTTTGGACACTCCCTGAGTTGGGAACTATTATGGGTGCGCTACCGATGGTGCCAGCGGTGCCAAATTTTTTGATGGCGGTGTTATTATTGAGGCAAGTGATGAGGATAGCATTGAATTCTCGAGTCATGTTTGGTGTATAGAGTTCCTTGCACTGGAGCTTGTTTTTCCCTTGGTTTCTTGATATTCTAGGCTGAATAATTATTGGGAGGCCCATTCATATACATCCATCGGGGTCCTTTCTTATCTTTCGTATGGGCAAAGCCTCTATGATGGATTCCTCCATTTTGGAGATATATTCATAATCAATTTTTCCTCACTTTCTGAAAATATTTTTGAGCAATAACAAGACTTCATAGTGATTGTTATATAGCTTCATAGTCTCCTTTCCTTGGCAACACACACTCATTTGGTCTGAATCCCCTATGTTATTCTTTGATTTCAGCCAAGAGTCTCATGAAGGATTATTTGGGAAGCAAGTTCCCCTTATCATCAAAGAAGTTTGAAATTTTTTCCGGTGAAGAATATCACATTTCTTTTTAAAACCTTCTATATATTATGTTAAATATTTGGCATATTCTTTAGCCATCAACACTACTTCAATTTTCCTTATTATTTGGTCGGCCCTTCTCACCCACTTGAACCATTTAATATTTACTTTTTTCATTTCCTCTTTTCACACCTGATTAAGGAAGTCCACAATGACTTAAACCTTGACGAGGGAATCTACAATGGTTTTCAATATGGCTTCTATCTCTCGTATTAATTATGGACCCCCATACTTCCTTCTTGATTGCCTTGAAAGAAGGATTTTTTTTCACTTTTCAAAAGTTCTAGCTCATCTTCCAGCCTCTTTATATGTTCCCTCACTTAGAGGAGTTATTTTTTTGTGAATTCCAACTCACAGCTTTGGTTTGGATGCTGAAAACATGGCTCCTCAACTATTAATATGTCTACCTACTTGGCCAAAACATAGATGGACCTTCTTAGTTCAAATGTTTCCATAAGAGGCTAATTTCATTTTCATATCTACATTCTTCTTATCCATTTTCCCTTGACATCCACATAATTCCCTGTAGATGAAGAGGTTATTTGGAAAGGTGGAAATTGAAGGAAAATACTTAATTGATGAATTGAAGGGGAACAAAGAGATTCCATGGATCAATACTACAACTAGAGGGAAATCGCGTGATGTAGGATGGAAGTGACAAGGTGGCGAGAGAAAATTCTAAAAGCTCAAGCCAAGGAATGACGACGTGCATTTGTAATTACATGCTAAGTGTTTTCGAGCTAAAAAATCTTAAATTTAGCAAAATTCGAAGTTGTTTCACCTTAAGAATGGAATCATAGTGATATCTCTAAAAATTTACCAGATTTTTTAGCTCCAAAGACAATTTTTTCACAAAAGGGCATACTTTTCTTACAAGGTGAAGCTAGGGTTTAATTTTGAGTCAAAATTCTTGTAAATTCTACAACATACAAACCTTGATAGGAAAAATTTATGCAAATGAGAGGCTTTCAGGTTTAATTTCTGATATTTGGGATTTATTTTTACCAAATTTGATAAAAATTAAAGGCTATAAGTGCGTAAGAGTTGGACTGGACGAAACCACTATAAAATGCCAAAAATGGGCTCCTGTACTCCCTTTATACTAGTCATTATATGACGTTTGTGAGGATTTTCTTGGAAAGAAAATTCAGATGATGTCATGCAGGTGTGGAAGATTGGGTGATGGGTAGATAGATGATGGGATAGAGCTGACTTAGCAGGAGATGATTGGCCACTATGTGACATGGTTTTGCTACACCTATCTATGTTATTATCATTCATGCATATTTACCATGTGAAGCTTGCATCACCATTATTTTTTGTCACCATGAAAATTGGTCGAGGGCCTTAGTGAAATCACATTGTCTTTAATAGGAGGTGGGTCTAGCCACCTGGAGGCTAACTCGATAGACAAAGTGGTTGTGTAGCGGATGAAAAAGTGTGTGGCTCGGCAAGTGACTGGGAAGAAAGGTTTCATACATGTGGCATGATGACATGGTGGTTGACTTATGGTGGAGACCACGTGGAAACATTTCACACCGGTCAGGGTTCAACATTTGAAAATAATCGAGGTGTGTGAAGGGAATGATACGCTTACACGCAGCCCCGTATACACCCGTCCACTAATTTATCTATTGAGCGGCTTCATTGCGCCAAGGAATATACGTCATTAAATGATGGGGTATCTCGATCTTTGGATCTGGTAGTGTGAATGTTATAAATACTAGTTCCTCCATCACCCTCAGTGTGGTGTGCCCACATTGTCACACCCTTATGTTGGCACCCATGGACTATGGTGTGACACATTGCGACGACATGCACCGACGATGATGGAACAATGCTAGCACATTAGTGCCTCCAACAAAAATTCTTAGTGGGTCTAATTTAGCACCTCCTCTACTTTTTGAGATGTATTAATATAGGGCTCTAGGGATTATTCCTTTTGGCCAAAATTTTGCAAGTGGTGTTCTATTTTTATGCCAACAACAGCTTCACGGGGGAGAACATGCCCTTACAGTCTGTTGAGAACTTTCAATTCTAGTGCATTCATTCATTGGGTTGTGGAGACTACTTGAAAATGGTGTCCTCCTCTTCTTGTGACTTTATTGAAGACTAAAAATTGAAATACTATCAAAATGAAAATACCTAGGAGTAATCTTCTCAAAATGAAAATAGATTGATGTTTTTTTTTGCATTTTGTTTTTTTGAAAATGTGAAATGTAACATTCAGGTGAAGAAATTATTTAGAAACTTTTCATTGACAAGGTTCCTGAGAAAATATCCATCTAGCATTGGTAGCTGATAAGTATTTATATCTAGAACTTCCTATACTCGAAATAGAAAAATCCAAATATTATCAAACTTGATATTCTTTCCTTTTTTCGGCTCAGATCGAGTCCCATTTCAGTACCAAATCTCCAACTTGCAAGTCACATTCATTTTCCCTTTTATCAAATAGAACTTTCAGCTTATGCTCATGGGATTTATTTTTTCTCAAGGCCTCTTCTCATTTCTATTGAGCTTCTATCATCTAATATATTGCCTTCTCCATTGGGTTGGAATTTGGATCATCATTAATTAGTAACTTCATACTAGCAAGATAATATTCATACAAAATATGACATCCATGCCATACACCAAATTATAAGGTGAGGTGTCAATATGTATTTTATTATGGATTCTATCTACCCAAAGTGCGTATTTGATATTTGCATCCAAACTCTTTCTATTCTTGTCCAACATCCTCTTCATGATCCTTATCATGTCCTTCTTTGATGATTTTTCCAATCCATTTCCTTAAGGGTAGTATGTCATGGAATGCACCAACTCTATACTATAATCTTGACAAAATTGATTCATCATAAAATATTTGAATTCCTAGGAATTATCTATGATTAGCCTCCTCGGACATCCAGATCTAGAGAGAATGTTGTCTTCTAGGAAAGCTATGATGACTTTCTCATTATCCTTGTTGATCGAAATGGCTTCTACCCACTTAGTGAAATAATTAGTGTTATTGATAATGTATTTTTGTTTCCTACTTGAGTTTAGATGTATTTATCCAATGAAATTAAATCCCCATTGCTGAAAAGGAGCTTCATCGTGGATTGGTTTCAATGGAAAATACCTAATATTTTATTTGCATGCAAACATGGGAATTTTGGTCAAGCCCTAACAACAAAATTTGTGTCTTTGAAGAGGGGAGTCTAGTAATATCCAGCTCTTAATATTTTGTAGGTTGTGACCTTCCATGCTTGATTCCCTCTACACACACCTCGATGGAAATTTTAAATGATCTCTTATGCTTGGTATTCAATAACACAAGTAAGTAGGATGTCAACAGGGTCTTCCTAATACAGACCTTTGTCCAACATGGAATTCTTGATTTTATTCAATTTCAAGGCCCTACACTTGGACTTAGGTAATTGTGGAAAACATTCCAAATTCAACATGAAGAATATGATATCATGATACCAGGGGGAATGATGGAACCTTGATAGTTCCTTCAAAAAGGGTTCTTGTGGATTCCTTTTATCTGGTGGGAAGGGTTCTTGTGGGTTCCTTTGTTAGGTCCCTATATTACTAATGTAGTCCCTTATTGTTGTTAGTGTAGTCCCCTTACTATTATTGTTGTACCCCTGTAACCCCAATATTGTTATTATTGTGCTCTTACATTATTATTGTTAGTTCGGCTACGATTATATTGTGACCCCATGGACTCCTATATATAGAAGGAGTTTTTTTCATTTGTATCATCCAAGAATTGTTCATTTATGTAATTTAAAGGAGGTTGCCCCCTTGAAGTGCCTTATTTCTAAGGCGTTGAGCTCTCTTTTCTTCTATTTTTGGACCTGGCATTAGGGGAATTTTGAGGTCTAAAATGGGCCTCCTAAGAATAATTTACAACAAAAAAAATGTTATAAGAACCAATAGGATTCAAGATGATCATCTCAACCATGGGGATGATTCACCATTTTTTAAGTAAAAGGGTAAAAATAAAAAAAAATAATAAAATAATAAAACTATTGTTTCAACTCGTATTTTAAACTTATCTCCCAAATATTTTACTCAAATTTTTAGCGAGAACACTCATTGGATGCAAAATTTAATTCCTCATCCAAGGAGGACCCATGTTGCATACTTTTGATTGGCCCCGCTACACGAAAAATTAGAAATACATGAAAAAATGTGATTGCAATCACGTTTTTCATGTATTTATCATTTTTCATGTAGCGAGATCCATCAAAAATATGCAACATGGGTACTCCTTGGATGAGGAATTAAATTTTGCATCCAATGAGTACTCCCGCTCGAAATTTGAGTAAAATATTTGGGAGCTAAGTTGAAAATACGAGTTGAAAAAGTAGTTTTTTTCTTTGTCCCTCTAAAATTTGATGATGTAATCAAATCTTATTTTATTATTTCCACTATTATTTTATAATTTCCTTAGGAGGCCCATTTTAGACCTCAAAATTCCCCTAATTGTTCATAAAATTTGGTATGAGAGCTTTGGATTCTAGGGTTTCGCTGCTCCAAACAGGTCATCGTGGAATTCAAACTATAAATTTGTTTTTGTGAAGGTTCAAAAGCTAAAAAATTTACATAGAGAAGCTAAAAGTCAGAGGAACGTCGTGTAAAAATTTTAGATCCTGGTTCACAATATTTTCAGAGATATGATCTGTGGAAGTTCAAGTTTTTTAGGGCTCCCTAATTTCATCTAAACAGGTCATCATGGAATTTGCGCTATAACGTTATTTCTATGAAGGTTCAGAAGCTGAAATTTTTATAGAGCGAAGATGAAATCCTGAGGAACATAGTGTTCAAATTCCAGATCTTGGTTCGTAATATTTTCAGAGATATAATATGTGGAAGTCAGTGCTTTTTCAGCCTCTTGAGTTTCATCTTAAAGAGACGACTGGGTGAAAATCTTCATAACTCTCTCTCTGAGGACCGGGTTGGAATTCTGTAAAAATTGGCCGCAATCACACAGACTGTAGTTTCCTGTGTATCAATTTTAGAGCTAAAGGAGGAAACAATGACATGTGGCATGCCGTACAAGTTTGCTCTACTGAACCAGTTCATAATTAGGTCGTTGTGGGAGATTGGGAATAACTTTGCCTCAACGAATCCAAATCAGGTCAGTCCTATGTCATTTGAAAGAAAATTCAGAGGGATACTGGTGATCCGAATTTCAGATATTTAAGATACAAAATCACAAAGATAATTCAGTTTCAATATCGAGCTCCTCAAAAGCAAGAAAAAGGTGTGTATTTTTTTTCTTTTTTCGAATTGCATAACCCTTGTTTGAATAACCAGTTTGAATTGATTCCAAGGGTATATTGTAGAATAGATATCATTATTGGGTTCTAAAATTCCCCCTAAAAATAATTCAACACCCATTAAGCCTTCATAAGGCTCTACTATGACTCATGAAGATGAAGAAGTGCAACATGACATATCAAAATTACACGAGCAAGTGCACCAAATTTCGCTCTCGCAAAGAGAAACAAAAAATGAAATGGAAGTTTTGAAGAAAGGCGTGGAAGATAAGACAGATGGTTTGAAGAAATGCGTTGAAGCTAAGATGGATGGTTTAAATAATGGTATGGAAGTTAAGATGGATGACATGGAACCTAGAATGGAAGCTAGCATGGAAGCTAAGATGGATGACATGGAAGCTAATATCAATGAAAAAATGGAAAACATGAAGAATGATCTAAAAGAAGACATGGCAGGTTTGACAAAGTTGATACAATATATGTTTCCTAATGGCAAAAAGATAGTAGAGGAAACTCATGATGTGAATAAAATAAATGTTAATCGTGATTTCATAAACTCTAATGTTGGATGGAAGACCCACCATATTCCAAAGATCGATATGAGGAAGTTTGATGGAAAGGATCCTGTAAGATGGATACTACAGATAGAGCAATATTTTGATCTCAATAATGTGCAAAACACACAAAAGCTGCACATTGCAACTTTATAGTTAGAACAAAATACATTTGTATGGTATCGATGGCTTTTATCCTGTAAAAAAATTGTCACTTGGTCAATTTTTATGGAGGAAATGATAGCACATTATGAGGATACAAAGAGCGACACTTTTTTTAGCCAATTGATAAATCTCAAACAAAAGGGTTCAGTGCACTAGTAAAAAAAGATGAAATTAGTGACTAGGTGACTACAAAAGTTAGTCATCACAATTATTTAAAGTGAATTACTACTAAAATTGAGCAACTTTAAGTGATCGAACTAAAAATGACTAGCTTAAACGACTAATTTAGTCCAGGGATAAAATATATGACTAGATAAGAAATGAACCAACTAAAAACGACTAACTTAAATGACTAATTTAGTCCAAGACTAAAATATATGACTAGATAATAAGTGACTAAATAATAAAGGATTAATGTAAATGGCTACTATAGTCCAATAATAAAAATATGACCAACTAAAAAGTACAACAAGTATATGAATTAGTCATTTACGCTAGTCATTTTTAATTGTGTCACTCCAGAAATGAAAAATTACAATTTTGATATTGAAGTGTTACATTTCACTAAATTTTAACATTGCAAATGGATTCAAAAACCCCATGGTCTCTGAATCAAATTGTAGCACTAATATTTGGAGACAAAGGGTTCGTTAAATCCATCTAGTGTTCAAATTTAGGTAGATGAATTCAATGACCCCTTAGAAGAGTCTATGAATCCATTTATAATGCTAAAATTATAGTAGTTCTATACACTATATAATTTTGTTTGTTTGTTTGTCAAGTTGTTTGTGATCCTTCAGGCTTGACCTGTGGCTTGAGGAGCCGCGACCCGGGGGCATCTAATTAGCCGTCAAAGTCACATGGGGATCGCACCTAGTCTGGGCCACACCAGCCCTTACCTGACTAGACTTTTTAGCATGTCTCCTTCCCCTAGCACAAGACACAACCACCCCTTGTGAGGTTTGATCCTGGGTTGCCTTGCTGACGAGGCCCATCCTCAACCGATTGTGCTAGTGAGACTTGACATTATACCATATATATATAATATTACAATATATAATAGTTTTATTACCCTTTTACAATATTATTATTATTATTATCCAATTTTAAGGTCATGACCAAGACAGACTCCAAATTGGTGTATGAGACCTCTTGTTTGTGGAATAAGGGACCCACATCCGGGAACAATTTCATTGCTAAGTCTACGAAAACATACATACTTTACCCCCTCTGATTTTAAACATGCGACCTCTTAAAAGGAAACACATGCTCCTAACCATTAGTCCACCTCAAACTAAATAATAATTTATAAAATATAATAATTTTATACTAATCCTTCTTCTTCTCATACCATGTTCTCGTACCATTATAATATTGTTCTTGTTCTCGTACCATTATACTATTAGTTTATTACACTATATAATAGTTTATAATTGCAAAGGACCTTTACCTTTTATATTTAATAATAAACGTTAATTAATAAACTAATATATTGGCAAAGAACCTTTACCTTTTTAATTTAATACTCAGCTTTAATTAACGCAATTATATATATATTTGGTTGAAGACTTAATATTTTGTAATCTTGATTATAAATTATTGAATTTAAATGGAAAATATGCTATCAACTTTATTTTATGGCTTACATAGTATAATTGAAGGTACATAATATTAAATGCTTTGTAACTTTATTTTATGACTTACATAGTATAATTGAAATATAGTATAATTGAAGATACAAAATATTAAATACTTTGTAACCCGATATTTATTCCTTGTCAAATAATTATTACTTGATATAAATGAAATGAAAATCTATATCATTTTTATTTTTGCCTATTAAATTTAAAATAACTTTCAAATTTAACAATGTAAAATTTATACTACAAAACATCAAATACTTTATAGTCGGTTGTTTATTATTCCTTTCCATTTGTTTACTATTATATTGGAAATATATTTATGAATGTATAAATATAAAAAGCCTTGACAACCCTCAAGTTTTAAATTTATATAAATTTAACAATTCATTTTTTATCATTTAAACATTTTCATCAAAAAAAAAAAAATTAAGAAAAAAATGAAAAAAAAATAGAACTTTCAGAATATGATTTTGAAAAGGAATAAAAATGTTATTTTCTTAAAAATCGTGATTTTCTATTCTTTTATAACTCAATTGTCAAAATCAATACTTAGACAATCATCAATAGTTGCTATTTGCTTCATCTCATTATTCAAAAAACCCACATCATCTACAATAATTGACTAGTCTTTCTAGACTTTCATTTTTTCTAATATTTTAAATCTTAGACAGTCTAAGACTACAAATCCAAAACCAAATAAATAAATAAATAAATAATAAAAAATTAACCATACTACAAGACCAAAAACATAAAAACATTAAAATATATCCTGGTATAGATTTTATGATCATGTTTATCTCTTTATTACAATAAAGAAAATATAATCATAAATTTAAATTTTGAATGGAATCCGCATTGTATTAATTAATTTTTTGTTATTATTTTAATTGTGACACTAGAAAATTATAAGGTACACTACGTACATAAAACCCAAGTGGAAGCTTAAAAAAAATCTTCGACTTTAATCTACGTAGAAAAATGAGTGACAAAAGAGATTTGGATATAACATATAATTAGTTTTTAATATATAATAGTTTCATGTATTGGTAATGTAAAGAGATTTTGATGTATGACATTCGCGCGCAGTTCTACTAACTTTTGAATTTTGGTTTGGCCATACGCGGGAATATCACATTTGGTGTGTTCAAAGTATTACTATCACAATTTCCCAAATAATCAAACACCAAGGGCAGACAATTGTGCGAGCACCAGTGTTTCAATATTTGGTTGTTTGGTAGGAGATTTAGGAGGGCCATTCTTAATAATGGATTGACAATAATGGCAATACAGAGTAGGGCTGGTGGATTGGAAATACCGGCAATACAAAGCAGGGCTGGTGCTATTGGCGTTATGGTTTTCACGTGGGTTACTTTCTGCAGAAGTTACTCAGGTATGTACTATTCGAACTAGGACCACTAGAGAAGAATTTCGTGTGTAATTTTCTTCATTACAAGATATCAGATCTGGTAGGCTGTATAAAGAGTTATGAATTTTGTATGAAAGATCAATTGAATTAAAGATAAAATTATCTACCTTCCCTGCCTTGAATGTACATCCTATGATGGTGACTCGCCCCACAACCATTAGATGTGCAATTTGTTCTGCGCTCATTTGTTTTTATTCCTTAAAAAGCCTCAGCAATAAGATCAGAGAACGAGTGATTGATACTCTCATTGTTAACAACAATGCATGCTCTTGATGGTCATACACTGGAGCCTGCAGTGGAAATGAGTTTTAATTAATGTAGTTGCCACATGTTGTTGTGGGTCAATCCCATTAAACAAGGGATTTTACAGGTGTATGCATCTTTTTGGCATGTGATTCATATTGGACTTCTCATGAGACGAAATAATAATTTCGATCATGAAGTGGTTGTGGAGATCCGAGCAACCAAGGGATAGGCCCAATGTCAATTGGTATGCATGCGACCAAATTCTATACAGCAGTATACAAAGCCCGGTGTAGCCAGTCTTGTCTACATCGTAGAGATGTGAGCTCTCTCACAAAACTCTGTAAAAGTTGCCATGCATTCTTTTGAGTTTGCTTCTTTGACAATATGATCTAGGTCAGACGTTCTTGCAAACAAAAATTAAATGG
Source organism: Pinus albicaulis (assembly GCA_034641835.2). Lineage (NCBI taxonomy): Eukaryota > Viridiplantae > Streptophyta > Pinopsida > Pinales > Pinaceae > Pinus > Pinus albicaulis. The sequence continues at coordinate 783,959,086 of CM076569.1, read as the reverse complement.
CGGTTTATGCTCAGTTATAAATGGTCATAAGTACTTTGAGATTTTCCAACATAGAAGGCTGAGGAGTTTTTTATTTTTATTGAGTTGACAAGGTTCAGGGTTCAAGTACATGTTACCTTCTTGCAATTCAGTGTGTGATTTTTTATTTAATTAGGATCTTGGTTGAAGGTTCACACCCTTTGTGTGCCTTTATAGATGGGATGATGTCTCATTTTATTGAGCCATCCGCAACTAGCATCAGATAGTCATTTCCCCCACAACTTGTCAGCAAACCGAAAATAAATCATTTTCTCAAGAATGAGATGCATGAGTTTGAATTAATACAAATGATGCATGAACTAGAGGGCCAAATTCTCTTTATGAGGAGGAGATTAAGTATCTGAAAAAAATTAGCTTACTGCACAATCCTGCTATTTTCGTGAGAATGATGGTGTTTTTGAATAAGATGAAGCTGTAGCATCTTCCTCTCCTTCAGAAGTTCAAGAAATTTACTTGGGGCAGATAATGAATGAAATGAAGGGTCAAAAGCTTCTTCTCATGAAGGAAATTCAATAATTTTACAGAAAATAAAATGTTTCCCAACCATGTTCTCATAAAGGTGGTGTTGCTTTAGAAGATGCTTTTGCAGATCCAAATAGTTACATGCCTGATGAGTACTTTAGACCCATGACACTACTATCCTTGCTGAGAATGAGGATGAATATGCCCAAGAGTCAAGAGTTCCCACCCTCAAATTTTAATATTCTAGAAGCCTTTTACCAAGAAAAGCAGTGCCCTTGCATATAATCAATGACTGAAGAATTTCCTTTGCAACATCCCCAACATTTGAGTTCATGATTACTATTGTTCCTCTCCCCAATCCTTAAAACTTTGTTCACATGCATTCATTATAATTGGTTAGAAAGTGACATTAAACTTGTAAATGCAACCAGAAGTAGAGATCAAAAATCATAACAAAGGAGAACTATCAAATATGACCACCATGACTATTGAAGCTTAAAGAATCATTTTGCGTCGAAGAAAAAAAACCAAGTGATAATAGATGTGGAGCTGAAATCCTTACGATACATGTGCAAGTCACTCTCTTTTGTGAGATTAGACTAGGAAAAGCTAAAACAATGTACGTTTTATGGCACTTGTATAGTACCTAAATCTCTGTTTAGACAAGAAATTTTAAAAGTGCAGGTCTATAGAATTCAATATTTGGAAAGGAAAAATTCTTGTAAGTGAAATGTTTGTTCATTGAGGCAAAAAAATGTTCAAATATAGTTTTTATTTGCTGTGGTGATGGGTTATTCCAGCTTTCAGGAAGAGCTATTTTTCACTATGGTCTTGCAAGTTCAACTTTTAAAGTGCTAGTGTCTCTGGAGATAAAATTATGGCCATGTGCTTTATTTTAGCTGTCCTTGTCTGTATTTCCTAGGAATTAAAATTATGTTTGCATGAGGAGGTTTAGAAGCACTTTGATCCATATAAGTTATTGTTGTTTCCTTATAGTCTTATGGAAAAAAAATATATTCCTTGCCACAATATTAAATACTTTCTTGGCATCGTAGGAATTAGTGTGGAAGTCCTATATAATTTGGTTGATTATATGACTACACATGGAGCTTTTCCATGCTTGTTATTTGTATCAAATCCAAAATATCAATATACATACATGTTAGTACTAACATAACCGTAGTCACCTTTATCTACCAGTTTTTCAAGCTGACTCATAAGTATTTCAAACTAACCAACCAGGGTTTGTGGGAATGATGACACTATTTTTGAAATCAGGGTGCAAGGAAAAGCAGCAGATAGAGAATGTACAAAATTAAATATTTAAACCAAAGCCAATAACTGTTGAAAGAGACTTAGGCCACTTGATGCCAGCGGTTTTATAATCATTCTCCTGAAAAATGGATAAAATTAAATATTGATGACTCCTCAAAAACCAATCTGGTGTGGCTAAGGAAGAAGATTTTTTTAGGAACCATCAACATAATGTCATCGCTATTCTACATAAATTCCTTGTAATCGCAACATATACTCAAAGCAAAAATGGAAGCCTTGATTTATAGCATCTCCTAGTCCCTAAGGTTAGGATTAAAAAAAATTGAGGGGTTCAAATGCTATTAGAGAATCATCTTAAGTACCAGATCCATGTATGGAATGGGCCATTTCCCATAAGACAGAATTGTAAAGGGTTTCAATGGGTTTGATGCTCTAGTCCCAATAATAAAAATGTTGTAAAAATCCAACCAAACATTGCATAAAAGGCTAGAACAAACTTATTTGAAACTTGTAAATAGACTTATTTTTCAGACCTAAAATATTAGCCAATATAGTCCTCAGACTTGGAAAACAGACCAAAGGAAGTATGTGCTACGTAGTCCATCCCCTCGTGGTGTGTTTCTAGAAGCACTTCTAACTGAGGAAATGGGCCACTGCCCATCAGAGGGAATAGTGAAGGGTTTCAGTGGGTTTGATGCCCCAGCTTTAATGAGTGAATCAAATCTGAACTTGTGATAGGTTATTAGGTGGGAGGTAAGGTGATAGGTTAATGGGTGAAGCTGAATTTTCTACTTAAGATAATTCTGTTACAAATAATATCTATACATCCAGGGTAGTAGACAGGGGAGCAATAAAGGATCTGGAGAATTGTGAGACATTTACATCTTCCCCAAAAATTTCTGCAGATGCATCTCTTACTATCTCAACATATTCTTCATTTGCCGTCTCAGTTTCAACTCAGCGTTCTAATGTAAAACAATTTGAATGCATTGGATCTGGAGATATTTTGGAAACCCATGAGACGCCAGCTTTTGGGTAGAGCACCTTTGGGAAACCCACTCAGCAGAATATAATGGTTACTACACCATAACCTGTGACAAATCCATTTGGAAATCTTCCTACAATGCCTCAGATGTCTATCGATCGAAGTTGGGGATCTTCTCTATTGACTCCAAGGCATGTCACTAAAAGGTCAAGGATCCGCATACATTCACTTAGATAAAATCCTAAGAAGGATAGTCCCAAGGTATCGTTTTTCATTGAGAATGAAGAAGCACCTAGCCCTCCAAAGGCAGATGCCATGTTCATTCCAAAAGAAAACCCAATGACACTTTTTATTCATTCACCAGACCAATCTCCATCTGCTACATGCAAACCAATAGCAAACATGAAGGAAATGGCTATCAATGATAATGGAACGATGACATATGGTAAAAGTGGGGCATCATCATTTGAGAAGGCATTTACCCAAGAGCCTGAAGACAATGTTGACGACTGGTCATGCGGTGGCAAGGATACAACCCTTCAGAATAACCCACTATCATCAAAGCCAGTTGATGCCAACGTAAAATCCACTTCAGGGCAGAATGTTCTTCACGAGCAGCATAATCATAGAGGAAATAATTATATCTCAATTTCTGGCCATAGAGCTGGGAGAAGCTGCTATAGTATATGTGCATGGTGCAGACATTGAAGCCCTTATGCCTAAACTTTGGCATTCAGACTACTACACAAAACCAAAGATACAAGAATTGACTGCTAAAGAGCGTGCTGAGCAGTGAGGTTATTGCCGTCAGGTCAATGAATTTTTTTTGGTAGAAGAGGTTATGGTTCTGTGAAGTTTTTTGGGAAAACTGATGGGAGACTTCTAGATTTAGAGAATTTTTTTCAGTTTAACAAATGCGAGGTTCTAGTATGAAAAAAGCCGCGTGCAGGTCAGAGACTTAACAAGCCTACAAAAATTACTTAGTTAAATGTTAAATGTGTTGACAAGAAGTCAAGTCAACACTACATTAAGGGTGCAGAGGTGGAAACAAGCAAATTTTTGTATGGAGATATTGGATACATACAAAGGGTAATGTTTTCTTTGGCTGAGCCTGTCAAAGTGGAGAAAAACTGTGTTCTATTAAATGGATTAATATTAGCAAACACTTATGGAGTCAAGAGATCATAGGTTCTTGTGCGATATTTAAGTTTTAGCAAACACTTATGGAGTCAAGAGATCATAGGTTCTCGTGCGATATTTAAGTTCTCTTTTTGTCTCACAATTGTGGACAAATGAGAAAACTGAAGCGGAAATTTCGGTGCATTCGAATGAACTTTTGGAGCATTCAAGGCAGGTTTTGAAGGTGCTTTCCTCCACCATGTACACTGCACTGGATGCTTCTAATGATCAATGGCTTGGTTTCTTATATAAATTGTTGTCAGCCCACTGCATACATATAAAAGAAAGACTTGGGCCAGAATGTACATCGAGTGTTGGTAATACAGAAAATCTGATTAGTTTTAAAAATGATCTTTTGAATTTTTTTACAAGCATGATTACTGCAAGCTGTGCAGGTTGCAGGCTGTGCAGGTTGTTCCATTAGAGATATTGCTCAGATATGCTTTCAGGGAAGAGAAAGTATTATGTCAGATACCAGCTTAAAATCTGCTGATCATATGGTTCATCAGAAATGGATAAATATGAGAGAAAACTGACAGCTATTAAAGGTAAAGATGTTGATAGCTTTCAAGATATACTGGAGGCATACATAGCTCTTACTGATTCTATCCTCTATGAAATAGATTTCCAGGTCTCCAATGATTTAGTTGAAATCAAAAAGCTCAGTACCAGATGTTTATGCAATCTGTTGTCATCACTTGCTTGTATCTCTTATGGGGAAGATAAAGCAAATGCCCCTGAACCAACAGAACAAGATTTTGTAAATTTACAAAGTACAAGACATGCATCTTGGTCAAAGTTGAGTACATTTGCTGAAGATATGCAGCTACCCAATCAAATTTGTGTTTGTGCCTTGTAAATTCTTCAAACTATTTCTTTGAAGAGGGTATACAGAAGCTCTTGGCATGCAAGACAATTCTTCATTATACAGGATGATCATTTGACAGAAAACAAGCCAAATGTCCATGACTTAAAACTACTTCGATTTCCCTAAAGTTGATATTTGGTCTATGGAAAGATGTTGAAGTAAATGCAAAGGACCTGATGACAATTGACTCAGATGTATCTTTGTTTTGTGAATTATCTACTAAAGATGTACATCTCAAGGTTGAAGAGGCTATGCATCAATTGCCTGAGGAAAAACAGCGTGACAAAGGAGGACTGTAATGTTCTTAAGGGATTAATTGGCCTAACATATGAAATAGCCTATCAATCCCTGTAGGTTACAGTCCTCATTAAAGGGGAAATCCCAAAATTTTCAATTCTGGGGAAGTTTGGCAAAGAAATCTAAAAGAAACCCAAAACTGAGGTTTCAAGTAAAATTTACTCAATCATTTACGGAGGAAAGACCCCTTAGGAAATCTATAAATATGGGAGGATTGAATTCAATTAGAATAATCATGGTGGATCATCTTATTGGTTTCTTAAACATTATTTCTGTGGGTTTTAAGACCCCGCTCCTTGCCAATTTCGGTGGTGAAAGATCCCACCCAGTTAACCATTTCTATCTTTCTCTATGTAGCACAGTCCTATATGAGCGGCAGATTCTTGAGTAAGTGATTTGGTACAGGAGTCTCTAGAAGACAACGAAAGATATTTTCTGTTTCGACGCAAGGGTTCTCGGTTAGGCATCTTAATGCTGTTTTTTTGGTCAAAATCAAAGCAAAACAGTGAAGCAATTAAAGCAGTGTAATCTCTTGTGATCTGCATCAGAGCGAAATTCTGGTTTACGACATCACTTCCAGAAGACACCCTGGAGATAACAACGTTCCATTTGTCAGGGAATCCCTAAATTGAAGAGTGTAGCAGTTCATATTTACAGAATCATAACGCGAAGCACCATTCCGGGAGTTAAAGGATTGAAGCGGAAGAAAAAATCGATTAGCATGTCTGTGGAATCTCATCGTAGGGGAGCTGTGGAAACGCAAACCGTCGGGGACTTGTCTTAGCTCAAATAAACCAGTGATGACGTGGACAGTCTTTGTAGGGACCGCGGCTGCCTGCGTGTGAAAGTACGCAATTGAGCCAGCATTGTGAGGCACCTCAAGCGGCCCAAAATTAAAAATTCTGTCTTGGCGTCAAGACTTGGATGGACTGCAGTGCAATCAAGGGGTGTAGGGTCCACAAAGCAAATGTTAAGTTGGACATTATAATATCACCGAAGTTTGGCATACGGATAGTGAATGAATTATTTTTCCTGAATTGATCAGGTTTTAGTTGTGGATGTTTTCCACTAACTGTTGAACTGAATGTTCTCCATTGAAAAACGGTTGAAATCGCTAGTCTAATGGTAATCGGGATATTGAATACATTGCTATTTCGTGGAAAATTATTGTTGCATTATTATTTTTGCATTGCAAGGATTTTAGTTCTTTTCAATTTCTGGAAGTTATTGTAGATTTAGTTATTTGAAGAGAAATTAAGTTAGAAATTAAGGCAAAATTTTCCTATGTCATTACAGATAGAGGTATGTAATCTTGAGGTATGTATAACTTCTATTACAAGATATTTTAGGGTTTAGTTTCCTACATGATTCTAGGGTTTGTAAATTATTATTGTGTTGAAGATTCTTAATGTCTAAGGATTATAGATCCTAGATAGAACATATGGAAACCTAATCCTAATTCTCTTATTCATGATATCTAGGTTTTGTAGGTATATGACAATCCTTTGCAAAAATAAATTGATTGATGTTTAGGTTTTGACATATTGCTCTTTAGAGCTAGTTAAGGCTTGTAGTCAAAATCCCTAGGAATTCGTTCTCTAAAAGGGTACTGGAAACTCTAGATAATCACCATGCTATTGGACTTGTATATTTTGGTTGTGCTTCTCAACGAGTATTGCAGGTATATTTTAAAGGAAGAAAAATAAGGTAGGCATGATAAATCGAGTTGGATTCTTGTACACTCTAATAAAAGATCTCATATGGAAATAGACCATGAATATGTTGTCATGATAAGAGGAAACCCTTCAATAAAGAAACCCTTAAAAGGTTTGTAAAAAGAAGCAACTCAAGACATGTTTGAGACCATATGATTTGTAATATTCTTCATATTAAAAGGTACAATCATTTTGAAAATTTCTTTATATTACTAACTCTCTCATGTCTAGGGTTTTGAATCATCAAGATTTTGATTTTAGGGTGATTAATCTTCGAATTAAATCAACCCTCACCATACTCTATCCATTGTTCACTTTGGTAAAATCTTAACCTTTAGGATTCACTATAAAACCCTAGCCTTTTAGGGTTTGTTATTGATGTCTAGAATATATGATGAAAACCCTAGATTTTTTAGTGTTTGATGAGTTAGGGTTTATGAAAAAACCCTTGCAATAGTAAATGTAAAATCCTAGAATGAAACCCTAGATGAATATGCTTTCATTTGATTGAAACCCTAGCTTGGTCGAGCTATTGTATATCTAACATTAAAATTTTGATGTTTGTGTCTAGGGTTTAAGATAAAACCCTAGTAGGGATTGATATAAGTTTCTAGGGCATGATAATGAAACCCTAGATGTAATAATGTTTTTGCTATGATTGAAATAAATTATTGATATCTAAATTTTAGTTTGGTGATGGAATCTAGGGTTTTTGACAAAAACCTAGCAAAAGTTATTGTGAGAAGTCAAGGATATGAAAATGTGAACTGTCATCATAATATTATTTATGGCAACCTTTAGAATCTTATGTTTTTTACAGTGCTAGGGCTTCTTCTTCTTAGACTTAGGCCTTTAAGATTATTAGGATTACGACATCTTTAGCAAGGCATTTAGGGCTTCATGAATTTATCCATTTATTGCATTAAACCATGCTAGGGAAAAAGAGTTTGTCATTACATGTGCATACATGTGCCTAAGAGGGTTTTATGTTAAGGGTTTCTTAGTTCATCATTATGCATCATTAGATCATTCATGTATGCAACATAGAGTTTCATATATGCATTTAGGGTATCATTCATGCGTATGCTTAGGGTTAATGTGTCTTAAATAAGAAACAAGGACTAGGACTGCATGAGCATCTTCTAGAGCTTAGGGAATAATTGTACTCGTCTTGTCATGTAGTTAGGGCAACATCATGAAAGGGTTATCACATGAGGAGAGGGAAACATCAAGAAAGGGTTATCATAATAATATTGCTATCCCCAACAATGCCATATTGACATCAATGACAACTTTGACCAACACTAAGTGTTAACGTATTAATGTTTCTTCTTCCTTGAAAGAAGCATTCTTAGCCATATTTTGAGCTTGAGTAAAGTTGACTATTGCATCCTTGATAATGGCATCTCCAAAACCTCCATTTTTGAGCCAACATGGAATGCATTTCCAACTTTCTTATTTAAGATTGTTAGAGTAGTACTTTTATTTCTCAACCCTATGCTTGGGTATATATGCATTCAACCTTGTATTCTGGGTGGATAGGCCATGAACAAGAGTGGCTTAATAGCCATTGTTAGTATGGTGCACTCTCACACAAGATATGCACATATAATTGTACATATTCATGTATAAAGAACATCCCTTCATTGCAATAATGGGTGATGGCACCAAGAATTCCCTTCATGGGAAGTATGGTTATATATATACCTTAGCATTGTAATTTTTTTAATAGAGTGAGAGTTGAAGAGGGATGGATTAACAAGGTAAAAATAAGGGAATTTAACTTCATAACCTTCTTAACCCCAGGAATCAAATTTGTGAGAAACCTTTAAGTGGATTGATGAGTTACCTAGCATTTATGTAACGTTGAGGAAGTTGTAATGGAGAAGTCATTAATGCTAGTATGGTCTAAGGGAAACCAATGTACATTAGTCTTATTCATGATTAAACTACGTGAAGGATATGACCTATAAATTTCTATACAAGTTTTCTTCGTGTACATGGGGTTTCCCTGTTATGGTTTGGGTGGTGATCATGTCAAGATTGGGGTCTCTACATTTTGCTAAACCTTGGCCTTAAAAGCCTTACAATATGACATTGCCAACATTGAGAATTAGGCCATAATTTTTGGTCTTTAACAAGTCCTATGGGATATGATTTTATAGCCTGGGGTTACCTTTCTTGAGTTTGTATGACATACCATAATTACAACCTTTTAAAAAATTAGGATGAAGGCCTTTATGGCCTCATATGTAGTATTTCGCCATGCCTTTTTTGTAGCTACATATATTAATATATGTATATGTAGGTGGGTCTAATGCATACCTTTTATTTGACTAAGAGCAAGTTCATAGCAAAAATCTATCTCTCATTGATAGAGAGTTCAAAACCTTGACTTTTCATGTCTAAATTCTTGATTCTGTTAAACCATTTGAAAAAGTCCATGTACAAGCCTTCTAGTGGGATGAAAATACTATTGCATATCTATAATTGATTTTGTTGTCATTTGAAGCAGTCAAACTTGGAATTAGTTCCAGTGAACAGTAGTCTTGAAGACTTGAAATATTTGTTTACTAAAATTGGGGTTGATTTTGGGAAGATTTGATCTTTGCCTTGCTAACAAAATAGTTTGGCGTATTTTAATTTGTTTCTAATATATAACCATATAAATTTCTTGCTTAAGATGACTTTTACCCCGGGGATTTGAATTAAGAAAGAATTAACATGTGGTTATGAAAAATATTGATTTATTTATTATTATTTTTTTCTTCACCTAAGTATGAATGCCGAGAAAGCTGGAACTTGGCCGAAGCATGTTAACGTGGTTTTCGAGTATTGCTTGCCATATACTAATGTTGGTGTTTAGAGCTCTCAGAAAAAATTGGCATGCTAAAATATCTGAAAATGACACATTTCTCTCCTTGCATATGATTTATTTATTTTAGTTATTACATGAGTTATCATCTATTACTTGCTCATATAATGTAATCATGCATTGACTATAATAAAATGAGGGTTGGGATATTTATTATTATCAATTAGTCTCATGAAAGGGTGTGCAATCACTTTAGAGAACATTATTATATTACATTAACAAATGATTTGATTCACGCTTAAGTAAAATCTAGGGTTAGATGGTTATTAGAAAATACATTTGAAGGAGATTTGATGATATTGTATGTGATATATCTGAATGAGATGCTGGGGATTCTTTGGGATTATTCTATAATCTAGACAACTTAAAGGAAGGTTCCCCATAGACTGCTAGAATGGTTTCTGACATTTCCTTCAATTAATGGTCATGGAGAGAGAGAGAGAGAGAGAGAGAGAGAGAGAGAGAGAGAGAGTACCAGAAAGTAAACCCCAATTACTCTCATTTAAACAAATGTGGATAATTTTTGCATCAGTATTTGAATGTTTTGTCATTAATATAACTCATGATTATCATTTTTGTTTGTACCTTTGCTATGTCTACAGTCACGAGTAAAGAGTCCACAAAACTTTTTGCATTGCAATTGGGGTCCAATGTGGACCAAATTGTTTAGAAGGTATTTGCTAAGTGAGTTTAGTTAATAATTGGTGTGTTGTAATGCATTATTTAGGTGGTTATCAACGTGTTGCATTTTATTTCTGGACTAACTGATGGTTGTGTTACATGGGAATTTGTTTCCAGTTTCATTTAAAGAAATTCATAGTGGCGTTGTTCCATTATGACGGTGTCACAAATAAATGGAGTGATTTGGAGTGGAGCAATATAATTATTCATATAGTGGCAATCAATCAAACCAAGTGGTAATGAATTGTTAAATATATTTCTCTTCTTTATCGATACATACTACAAAATCTTTCATGTTAAGTCAATAGATTACTTCTCATGTAGGTGGTTTGAAAATCATTTCCTCCATATAGATGTAGTTGCTGACTACCAATACATTTTCCTTTGGGATGAGGATCTTGGAGTTGAAAATTTCCACACAGACTGGTATGTAGAACATCTTTTATCTAAATCCTTGTTTTTGTATTTCTATAGTCTTGGGAAAATTAATTTTGGATTTATATATGCATATTATTGAGCATGTTACAAGATCTAGATGAATGAAAATAAAACAAATTTGTAGTGGGTTTTTTTTACCTTTTGTCCAAATTATACCTTTGTTCCTACGACAACTAGTATATTTGTGAACGGTGCTACCCCAATTCATTTGCATGCATGAAAAAACTACATAACTTTCTAAATTCACTGTCAAATTTATGATGTATCCATAAAGTTACTAGACTTGGAATTTGGCAAAACTCGGTGATGTAGAAGTGATCTTAGACTAATTTCTTGTAGTTATTTTGTAGAGATAATAGGTCTTAAATATTTTCCTCTTGTTTTGTCTTTGAAATAGTGTATTGAAGAATAAATTAATTCTACCCAGTTATTTCTATCTGAAAACCTTTATTAGGTGGCACTATGTCAATTGTTTGAGGTAAATTTAACCATCAAATTATATATCCAAGAACTTACATTGATGCTATTTTTTGGGAAAGGAAAACAACTCATTTTTCATAGTAGTGGATTGTGACTACTATGTCATAATGAATTTTCGTATTTCTAAGGTGTTTCTTTTGTGCTTTATAACCCATTGATAGTATGCTCTTGGCTCACTAAATAGGTAAGCATGTCTTCAATTGTGGTAGAAATTGTATGAACATGATGTAAAAACAGAAAAATATCCTTGAGAAATATGGAGATTGGCATTTACAGGTATAACATCAACAAGATGACATTTCAAAATGGCTTTTTCATTATTATGTTAGATACACAAAGTAGTTATTCTCAACATTTCACTTGGTTTTTATATATCTATCATATCCTGTGACAATTACTGGAATGGCCCTGATTCCAATGAATTCTTAACATTTTATGAATTTGTTCCTAAATCTAAAATTAGTATCAATTGAATGCCCATTTAAATTTAGATAATAAAGTACAATTAAACCTTACCCATCAATGGAATATATAAAATAGTGTTTTTTTCATGTTTGGAAAAGTTAAAGTAATATGTTCCTAACTACAATAATAATATTTTTTGAGTCGATATCTAAGAATCAGAAATGATTTCTCAAGCATTAAGGTATTCTTTTATCAATGGTTATTTTTTGGCATATAAATATCTCTTTGCCTCTCTCCTACATAAAAAAAACTATTGGAAGATCTAATAATACCTTAAATTTTGTAAAACACCAAGGTCTAATATTACATGTTCATCCTTACTTAAGTCTAACATAATTTGTAGGATGGTTGGCACTCATAATGGTGTTTCTTTGGGGTTTTATTTGTGTCATTTCAGAGGAATATAAATAATAAAATTTGAATATAACTATTATGTATGACTTAAAATTGTTTTTAAGAGTTGTGTGGATTGCATGAACCAATATGGTAAATTTCATATTGAAGCCTTAGATTTCATATGTGCTTCATAAGGTCTAACATTGAATCCAAGGCCAAAATAGATAGGTATTGATCAAGCACTATTTGGAGTTGCGTTCTTTGTAAAATTTTCCAAGTTGGGGATATGTAGTGGTGTTGTCTACAAATGTCCAATGGAGGCCTCAAAGCTTAGAGGAAAAATGTTATGAACAGTTTCATGCAAAAATCTATGCAAGTCTCATTTAATTATCCATGTTGATTGCCGCTAAAGTAGTCTTGGTTTTTAGGATAAATAAAACAAGAGATTGGTTTCTATTGAGAGTGTGGCATGTAGAAATTTGAAATTCTATCTTTTGACTCTGCACACCCAAGGAAACCATGTGCTGGTTCACGATAGGTTTTTTTGCTATAGAAATTTAATGTTTTTTGTATTTTCTTGCAGGAATTCTTTGGAGATGGTGTTCGAGCTGCAATTCAGACACAAGGTTGAACGGACCAATCCTTTTGGCTCAACGTGTGTTTATGTGTATCAAAATATAACTTTTCAGGTCAGGTTATAATATTAGATATCTACAATTTTACATCCTTTACATTTATTTTCTTAATGTCATGAAAGTGTGGCCATGAATTGTGGGTATATTCTTAATTTCGTATAACATATCAATCATGATAATTTATATTAGGTTTGAAACACATTCTTGATTCCAAAAAAATAGAATTTGTGTTTTTTCAACTATTGTGAAGTTAAGAATGGACTAATGATCTTATCTAAATGTTTGCAGGTCATGAAAAAATATCACATATCCACTGTAACCCTCTTTCAGTCATGATTTTAATAGAGGTAATGTCTTAAATTTTCACCTCATCTAATTTACTTTATTTCTCATGCCATATAGGGAGTTTAATGCATTCATTGATTGTGAAGTTTTGAGTTTAATGCATTTTTTATTTTGTTGTATAAATTCTTTATAATTTACTTTAGTTTATATTCTAGTGTTCATCGTCTTTCATATCTTACACTTTCCATTGTATATTTTGTTTTCAGAAAACAAACTCGGTATTGATTGTAAGAAAAAAGAATTGAAGAAAGAAGAGAACAATAACACTGGAGTGACAACTCCAAAGAGAGAGAGAGAGAGAGAGAGAGAGAGAGAGAGAGAGAGAGAGAGGAGAACAAGTATAGTGATACATTTAGAGTCAATATCTCGTATGAGACACACATAGAGATTGATGGTCAAGTCTTCAGAGTTGGTGAATTCACCTGCAATGCCTTGGCAATACAATGATAATGTTTTGAAGTAATGAAACAATATTTCACTTGTAAATTGTAGTCCAACAAATATGAAGTTGGAAACTGGTATTGTAATACTTGATATTTCATATAATATAATTTGTGCTTGAAATTATTTATAGTTGCACTTGATATTGTTTAATATTGTCATTAACATCTGTAACTTTGAGTTTTCATTTCATATTCTTTTAATTTAGTTGCAAAAGCATACTAATTAATTTATGTTGATTACTAATGAACACATAAAATCAATTTAAAACTGCTAAATTAGTAGTTTATATTGATTAATGATGAACATAAATAAAATGAATATACGATTAAATTAGTCATTTATAATGATTATTAATTAAAGTAAATGAAATGAATATAAACTACTGAATTAGTAGTTTATATAATGAACATGAAACTACTAAAAAAAGATAAATGACTACTGCAAATGATAAATTTGTGATTACAAAAGACGACCAAATTTTGCATATATATGACTATTAGTAGTTAATTTACAATATCTTATAACACGATCAAAATTTAGTCATATTTATTTGGTCATTAATTGGTTTCAACAATGACTAAAATTTGCATACATGTGACTATTAGTAGCTAATTTACAATATCTTATAACACGATCAATATTTTAGTCATTTTTTTTGGTCATTTTTTTCGGGTGATCATATAGTAATATATTTTGTTGTATATTTGGTCATTAGTTATGAAAATTAATGATTAAATAAATGACTAAATTAATGACCGAATTAATGACTAGATATACTACTAGATGATAAAATTGAGACAACCAATTAATGACTAAGCTAAAAATGACTAAAAGTTGGTCGCGTTATAAGATACTGTAAATTAGCTACTATTAGTCACCGACTGAAAAATAGTCGTTTATATGCAAATTTTAGTCCTTTTTTTAGTAATTAATTAGCCATTTTGTACTAGTGGTGGTGGAGCACATTGAGGACTTCCAAAAATTGAATATAAGGGTAACTGATATTCCAGAGGAACACAGGATTGATGTCTTCATAGGGACTTTAAAGGATAATGCCCAACATGAGGTTCGTGTTTGGGAACCTAATTCATTGGAGAAGGCATTCAGGTTGGAAAGAAAAATTGAATGTAAAATTATGGTGACAAGGAAGCCTACCACTCACATCTATAAAGATGGAAGTGTTTCTACTCCTATAATTCCACAACCTACAAGTTTGACACCACAAAAATTGGAAGAAAAAAGAGAAAAAGAGCTTTGCTACAGTTGTGATAGAAAATACACTAAAGGTCATAAGTGTGCTGAGAAGAAATAAAATGAACAAGAAACTTCAAAAGAAGAGGATATACACCAGAAACCAACCCTAGAAGAAGAAGAAATGAGTCCGACCATATCATGTAATGCATTGGCAGGAATTACCACTCCTTAAACTCTCAAGATAGAAGGACATATCAAGAAGAAAAAGGAAATAGTGTTGATTGATTCGGGTAGTACCCATAACTTTATTCATTGTAAGGTAGCTAAGGAATTGAATTGTTTCCTATACCCAACACCATAATGTCAAGTGATGGTTGCAAGTGGAGGAACTATAAATTTCTCTGGAATATGGCATAATATCAAGCTAACCATGGGGGAATATGTATTGAATAGTCTAATGCTTTCCATTCCAATGGGAGGTGCTGATGTTGTACTAGGAGTACAATGGTTACAATATTTGGGGACGGTAGCTTTTAATTTTCAATAACTTTTCTTGAAATTTTTTACAGAAGGAAAGGAAGTCAAATTATGGGGTATCGCAGGGAATCCAGGAAATATAATAAGCTCTAATGTCATGAAAAATCTTCTGAAGAAAGAAAAACGAGGAGTAATTACACAATTATGCTCACTAGAAGTTCCAACATCAAAATCATCTATTTCTCCAGATCTCCAAAAAAATTTGGACAATCATTCCAAGGTGTTTGAAACTCCCAAAGTACTCCCACCTATTCGTGATCATGATCATGCTATTCATTTGATTCCAGGAAGTGTTCCTCCAAACATCAATTCTTTTAGATATCCTTATGTCCAAAAGAGCAAAATTGAACGTGTTATCACCAAATTGATCTTGATAGGCTACTCATCAATCAACTTAACGTAACTCTTTCAAACCACTTCTAACTGAAGATTAGCCTCTTTAGTTTGAGAGGGCTCTCTCAAAGGATATTTATCATTTTCAATGGAAATACTATTAGATGGCTAACTCTATGAACTACAACCTGGTTTTAATTGATTGCAGGTTGAAAAATGATAGGATTGCTAGCATTGGGTTATGGGGTCAACATCAGTCAAATCAATGACAGTAATACTTCTTATGGAAGCAATACAATCTTAGAAACAGAAATAGTCACCATCACTAACATATTTAAAGTACCCCCTAGATTTAGGAAACACAATCCTATTTTTCAAGAATAGATAGACTCCACTTTAGTCTTGTTCTTCATGTTGAGCTAGATGAGTCACACTCATATCAAGTAATGAGTCTATGCTGGGATGGCCCACTGATAGGTTGGATGTCTCCAGATGGCTGATGTGTTATTTTAAACTCCAAAAATCTTCCAAAAAACTTTTGCTACAAAACAGAGCAGTTTAGGCAGTTTCGTAGCATGGTTTTATAGCGAGTCAATTTTTGTATTTTCATCCATCTCCCTACTACCTTTGCTGGAAATTTTTTTTTGCTATGCCAAATATCTTAAAAAAACCAACCTCCCTCCTTAATCCTTCACAAAATTGATTTTTAAAGAAAAAGAGCATCTTTAGAAATTTCGTAGCATTTTCTAGCCTTCAAGCCCAGAGCACGCTACGAAACTGCCTAATAAACCAGACTTTGCAGATTTTGTGACTTTCTTCAAATTTTGATCTTATGAGCCAAAATTTAGGTTCTTTGCAAGCCATTAACCTCATAAAAAATGTTTCAACTCAATTCTTCAATCTTTAGGAGTTTCATCTTCATTTACAATAGGTTGGCCTATAGGTTCTTCAACCACTTTCATCCTCAGCCCTTTCTTCTCCCACTCAACTTGAATCATGTCTAGCTGCTCCTAAAGGTCTTCCACTTGATCCTTTAATGACATTTTTTTAGCTTACAATTGTAATTTAATCTTCCTGGTATGTTTGACCACCCCTCTTAATGGATGAGTCCTTTTCAACAGTCTTTTGGCATTTTCCACATATTTTGAGACACTTGAGATTTGATTGTCCCATCTTATCATCATATGGTCAAATTGAACCTTTTCATACCTGTGCTTTTCTGCCTCTAACTTCAACTCCAATATTTCTTTACCTTCTTCCTTCAGCTATTCTTTGAGGAATTCTATTTCTGATTTTTCAATTATCTTCTCTTATCCCCTTCTCTGCCTGATGACAACTTCTTCTTCTGCTGCTGGAGATAAATCTACGATGCTCACTGGATGTACAGGTTCACTGATTTTCTCTGTATTTTTGCTCTCCATGGCCTTCTTTGCAAACCTGGTCATTGGCTTCCTTGACTGAAATATAAAATGAGCATCTTCTCCCACAAAATCTAATTTCTTGGCAGTCTTACCTTTCTTCAGTTTTCTTTCACCACCTTCAATATACTCTGCTTGCACTATTGGTGACCCTTCAATATCAATTGCATGAAGGATATCTTCCAAATTCCCTTTGGCCAATGTCTGGCTTCTAGTTATCCTCTTACTTCCTTGTTTGCTAATCTTATTTTTCTGTTTTGCAAGTGTTGGCCGAGGGATATCAGTTCGTTGCAGAGGTTCTGCTCCTATGTCCATTGGTTCTGTAGAGGACTGTCTTATTTCTTCTTCAACTTCTTCTATTGCAGTTGATGATGTAGTAGTTCAAGGTTTTAAGATTTTCTTTGGAGTGACTACATCTATTTCATACCTACTCATAAACAAAAAAGAAGTCCAATCTCTGTTCAACCTTCTCAATTCTTCCAACACTAACAACTTTATCAAATCATGGTGAAACAAATATTTATCATCTCCTTCTGATTTAACTTGAACTCTCTTTGACATCTTTCCCAAACTCCTATATAAAAAGAAAGGTGAGTCAAGTGATTTCTTACCTACAAAGTGTAGAAGGAGTCTGAGATGGTAAGAGTAAACCATGTGGAACCTTCCCTCGCAGGTGAAATATTTTTGAATGACCATCAACATATTTGCATATTTTTCCTCCATATAGCTCCTGGGAATGCCATTAGTTAAATCAAATCCTCTGTGCTCTTGCTTGAGAAAATCCTCACAACCTTGCATTGTAAATTTTGTGCCCTTAAACCATTCTTCACCACCTCTAGGGATTCTTGTAGCTTGTGATATGTTCTCTGGTGTTACTGTGAGATTCAAAATCCCAACCTTAGATGTTGTCCTATAAAATTTGTGGCAAAATCCTTTTAAACTTGTGCATGGAAACCCTGCAACTTCTGGAAGAATTGTAGGCAGCCCGTCCTCCTAAAAACTTCCATAGCAGTAGGGTCTTCATTAAGTAATTTCAGATCCATGGGTTCATACCTAAGACAATGGCCACCTTTTTTTGTTTTCTTTTTTGAAGCCATGGATGCTTTATAGTCTTCATTGCCTCACTTGTTGATGACACCTACAGAATTTGAATTCGACAACAACTTGCTTGGAGTCATGAAGAAGCTCTCCAATAATTGATTCACATGAAAGAATAAAAAATAATATGACAAAAGGTAGGTTTGGGGTAAGGTTTTAAAGGTTAATTAATAACTTGGGTTTTGGAAATGACACATGCAACCAAAAAGAATCATGATTATGGCAAATACGGCTTATGCATGTTTAAAATTATAATAATGACCTTGAAATACCTTACCCTTTACTCACCTAATCATAAACTGACACCTCACATCGCTCTAACAACTTCAATTGAAAAAACATACTTTCGTAGCGAAGACAGTTTGGCTGCTGACAGATGCGCTACGAAACTATTAGGTAGTTCCGAGGAAAAATTTGTTGATTTTGTTTGTAATTCGTTACGAAAATCTGAAAAACTGGCATGTGTGCACTTTTAGGATTAAATGCATGGGAATGACAACTAATATGATGTGAGGTTGATTTAACTGAAGTGGCATGGATGGAGGTGAAATTTAAACTTAGGGTAGACTTCATAAAAATGCAAAAATTTTCATACGTCACATTAGATTACTAAGGAGAACTCCAAAATTTAGTGAATGACCTATATTATCCTATCAAGGAAATTTTTACAACTAAATGAGTGATAATATAATGTATGATTGCAGAAATGTTAGAGGCTTGTGTAATTCAACCTAGTCAAAGTTCTTTCTCTGCTCTGGTAGTATTGGTGCGCAAAAAGGATGGATCATGGCGCATGTGTCCAGATTATAGGGAGCTCAATAAGCTCACTATTAAAGATAAATTTCCCATGTGATTGATGAATTATTGGATTAGTTACATGTTGAAATTAATTTTACCAATTTGGATCTTCATTCAGGATATTATCAAATTAGAATGAAGACTAGAGATATTCCAAAAATAGCATTTCAAACTCATGAAGGTCATTATGAATTTTTGGTCATGCCTTTTGGCCTTACCAATGCAACTTCCACATTTCAAGGGTTAATGAATTCCATTTTCAAACCCTTCCTTAGAAAATTTGTGCTAGTATATTTTGATGATATACTAATCTATAGCAAGTCTTGGAAGGATCATGTTCAACATGTTGACAGGGTGCTCAAACTATTCGAGAAGAAACAATTATATGAAAAAACATCCAAATGTTTCTTTGGATTAAAAGAGGTGTAATATCTGGGTCATATTGTATCTCACGAGGGTGTTAAGGTAGACCCTAACAAAATTAAATCCATTAAGGAATGGAAATTCCCGACAAACATAAAGCAGTTGCGAGGATTTCTCGGGTTAACAGGTTATTATTACAAGTTCATTAAGAATTGTGGGAGAATAGCAACACCTCTAACAACATTATTGAAGAAAGATGCATTTTCATGGACTCCTAAAGCAACTAAGGCCTTTGAACATCTTAAAGAGGCAATGTGCCTAGCACTAGTCTTAGTTACGCCAGACTTTACAAAAACCTTTATTGTGGAATGTGATGCCTCAGGAAATGGAATTGGTGTTGTTTTAATGTAAGAAGGAAGACCAATTGCTTTTGAAAGTCATCCAATCAAAGGAAAGTATTTATAGAAATCTATTTATGAAAAATAAATTTTAGCAATACTACATGCACTAAAGAAATGGCAACCTTACCTAATGGGAAGACACTTCAAGGTAAAAATTGATCATGGTAGTCTTAAACACTTTTTGGAACAGAGACTATCTTCAGAAGAGCAGAAAAAATGGGTCACAAAGATGTTGGGTTATGACTTTGAAATCATCTACAAAAAGGGGAAGATAAATTTTGTTGTGTATGCACTCTCTAGAAAGAATGAAGAGGTGGAAGCATAGCTTTGTGCCATTTCTATTATCCAACCAGATTGGATAACCGAAGCAAGGGATGAATGGAGGAAGGATGAAGAATTTTGGACACTCATTCAAAATTTGCAGCAAGATCTTAGTACATCTGATACATTTAGTTGGAAAATTGATTCCTTATGGTACAAAGATTACTGATATCTTTGTAACAATTCTCAACTTAAAAAAATATTCTTTTGGAATTGCACATTTATCCTTTAGGAGGACTTTGAGGATTTTTAAAAACTTACCACAGGATGAAGAAAGAATTTTTTTGGGATGGCCTTAAATCTGATATTCAAAAGTTTGTGGTGGAATGTTTGGTTTTCCAACAAAATAAGTTGAGACAATTAAGACCCTAGGTCCTCTACAACCTTTATCCGTTCCAAGTTAACGTTGGGAGGAGATTTCAATGGATTTTATCACAGGTTTACCGAAGTTCGAAGGAAAGAGTGTCATCATGGTGGTAGTTGATAGATTTACCAAGTATGCACACTTTTGTGCATTATCTCATCCATTTAAAGCAAGTACAGTTTCTACTACATTTATGGAAAAAATTCAAAAGCTACATGGAAACCCAAAGATTATTGTAAGCGACAAAGATCCCATTTTTACTGGAGATTTTTGGAGGAAATTATTTTCTTGTTTGGGTACTCAACTAGCTCATAGCTCATCTTATCATCCTTAATCCGATGTTTAAACTGAGATAGTGAATAAATGTTTGGAAGGATATCTTTGTTGTTTTGTATCTGATAAACAAAAATAATGGGTCAAGTGGTTACCTCTTGTTGAATGGTGGTATAACACTTCCTTCCATACTGTAGCAAAAACGACCCCATTTATGGCACTTTATGGATATCATCCACCGTCCATCACATCTTCCTTAAGAGAAAATTATAAGGTTCAATCAGTGGCAAATCACATCAAGCATAAACAAGAAGTTCTCCAACTCTTAAAGGATAACCTAAATTTGGAACAAAATCGAATGAAACAATAGGCAAATCAACATCGCAGTGAGAGAAGTTTTGATGTAGGAGAATGGGTATTTTTATGGCTACAACCATACAAACAAATGTCCCTCAAGCAAGCTAAGAAGGATAATAAATTATCACCAAAGTACTATGGTCATCATAAGGTGTTTCAAAAGATTGGTACTATGGAATACAAATTGGAGCTTCCTTCTTTGTCACGAGTGCATCTAGTTTTCCATGTTTCATGCTTAAAGAAGGTTATAGGTGAAAAACTTCCAGTTCAAACAATATTGCCAGAACTTGATGAGGAAGGAAAAATAATATTGGAACTTGAAGTAGTCATGGAAAGAAGAACTCGACAGCTATGAAATCGATCAATTTCAGAGTATCTCATCAAGTGGAAGGACTTACCCACTGAAGATACTACATGGTAGGATGAGAATTTTATACAAAAGCACCTAGAGCTACTCAAGCATTGAGGACAACACTTTTTTGAAGGAGAGGGGTATGTTAGGTCCCTATATTACTAGTGTAGTCCCTTATTGTTGTTAGTGTAGTCCCCTTGTTTTTATTGTTGTACCCATGTAACCCCAATATTTTTATTATTGTGCCCTTACATTATTATTGTTAGGTCAGCTAGGATTATATTATGACCCCATGCACTCCTATATATAGAAGGAGGTTTTGTCATTTGTATCATCCAAGAATTGTTCATTTATGTAATTTAAAGGAGTTTTCCCCCTCGAAGTGGCTTATTTCTAAGGCGTTGATCTCTCTTTTCTTCTATTTTTGGAGTTGGTTTCATAACATCCTTCTTCTTGGAATGAGAGGTGCTTGTGGTTTCTAATTTTGAGGATGAAGAGGTTCTTGTAGATTACCTTCATCTGAAGAAGGAGGCTCTTGTGGATTCTCCTATCCGCAAATATTATAAATATCTTCATTAGTTCACATTTTAGTGCGAAATGATCGGCTTATGTGAGTAATTTAGCTAATCCTTGACCCTTCATGACCTTTGTGGGCCTTGTCTCCATGTTGTACTCTTGTAGCTTTTCTATCCATTTACAACACCTACCATCACTATCATGTTGTGTGAGTATATATTTTACTGCTACGAATGACACATATACTATTACTTTGGAGTGTAACACATATTCTCAAAATTCATTGAATTCATTTACCATAGTGTATGATTGCTTCTCCAAAATGATGTATTTCAGCTCTACATCTCTTAATGCATAACTAAAAATTCTATGGGTTTCTCATACCCTTCATCATTCTTCTATAAAAATAAGAAAACAATGATATGTTCAAATGAAAAGGAAAATATCTGGAACTCCCTTGTGAAATATGGACTTGCTAGGACTGGGGCTTCCATGATATATTTTTTTATCTGTTAAAATGATTCTCATGCTTCTCGAGTCCATCTCACATCACTATTATTTCTAAGCATGCTTATTATATGTTTTAGGATCTCTACAAAATTAAATATGAACCTATGCAGGAAGTTGATCTTTCCCAAGAATGAGTGTACTTATTTCTTATTCCAATGTAGGCTATTCTTTTATATAGCTTCTACACATTCTGGATCAATTTTGACACATTCCTTAGGAACAATATGTCCCAACAATTTTCCCGCTTACAGAGCAAGGAATGACTTCTTGGGGTTCAATGATAGACCATATTTTCTTCACTTTAGGAATGTCTACCTCAGATGCTCCAAATGGTCCTTGTCTAATTTTGAGAATACAGTCATGTCGTATAGATAAATGACTATGAGCCTATCTCTCTCTCCATCAAAAGCAATATCCATAACTCTTTTAAAGGTGACTCCCACGTTCTTCAATCTATAAGGCATTTTTCATACATGAAGGTTCCCTATGGTGTCATGAACATTGTCTTATCTTTGTCATTTGTGTGCATTGCTATTTGGTTATAGCTTGAGGATCCATCCATCATTGATATTTTGGATGCTTCTATAAACTTTTGCAACAAATGGTCCATATTAGGGAGTGGATAACTATCCTTTAGAGAACATATGTTTAAATTCCTGAAATAGACACAAAATTTGATATCACCATTATTTTTCCTAGCTGATATCGAATTCTCTACATAAAGAGAATATCTCAATGGAATTATAATCTTTCAATCTAAAAACTTTCAGATTTATTTCTCTATTTTCAACAATAGAATTGGATTGAACCTCTTGTGTTTCTACAAAAAAGGCTTAGCATTTTCTGTCAATGGTATTCTATGTTGGATAATAAAAGTATTGCAAGCTTTGAAATATTCATAACTCCATGCAAAAAAATATTTAAATTGGTTAAAATAGGTCAACATACCTCTTTTTGCATGCGAGTTACAAGGACTTAGCAAGTTTTACCTTTTGCAAGTACTCTTCCGTGCCGAGGTTGTGTTCCTCAATGTTTTCATCTACTAACTAGAAAACTAGCTTAGTACAAATTTCAATGTCGTTAAAAATATATTACATCAAGACCAATCCTTTTGGGATGAAATTATTTTTAAGTTGGATCACTTCATGACCTCCAATTTGGTTCAAAAACTTGTTACTTTCGTCTTGAGAATTTTCCTCTTCCTAATCCATTTTAGGTGTTTCTCCCATAAAGTCAATGTTGAATGTTAATAACTCATCCACCAATTCGAGAAACCTCCTTAGTTGTTGGTCTTCTTCAAAGCCCTTCCATTATCTGACGTTATATAGAATCGAAGGCTTGTATCGCATCTCTACTTCATACTTCAACTTTGGCTCAGGAGGTGGTTTGAAAGTACTTGTCTCTATTACCAATGCATCTACATGTTGGTTATCTTCTATACTTAAAACTAAAGTGTTAAAAGCATCAAAACAATTTTCAACAATATCCCAAATGATGTTGCAATATGATCTCATTCGAGGATGTTTCATGGTATAAATATTCTTACTTGTAATATTAGAAGCTCTAAGTCCCCAAAGGATGCAAGGTTTCTTAGTCTTGTTTTATGTGTTATTTCTAATCCTAGGATCAATGCTTCGTATTCAAAAACATTATTAGTGCCATCGAATTCCTATTTGAAGGATAGTGAGATGTCTTGTCCTGTGGGCGGTATTAGGATCACTCTTAATATTTTTCTTTCCTTGGAATACGCTCCGTCAAAAAATAGTTTCCACAATGAATTCAATTCATGTGGTTGTTTGATCTCAATGGGGGATGGTCTTATTGGAATCATGACTTATAGTTTCATAGATAGGCTATAACATCCCATCGAATATTTTATGGCATAGGCGGGTAGGTTCTTAGACTTCTTTTCATCACTTATGAAATAAGGGAGTTTAGCTTCCAGGTAAAATCTTAATTATTTACCTCAAAAAAGGGTATGGTGTCATATGATAGGTCCATTTGGAGATTTTTTCCTAATTTCCCAACCCAAGACCTAGAAAGAAACAAGCCATATGACTACAAGGAAAGACCCTCTGTTGTGAAACCAACTCCAAAAAGAGAAGAAAAGAGATATCAATGCCTTAGAAATAAGCCACTTCGAGGGGACAACCTCCAATACATTACATGAATGAACAATTCTTGGATGATTCAAATTACAAAACCTCCTTTCTATATATAGGAGTCCATAGGGCCACAATGTAATCCTAGTGGGGCCACAATGTAATCCTAGCTGACCTAACAATAATAATTTAAGGTCACAATAATAACAATATGGGGGTTACAAGGGTACAATAATAAAAATAAGGGGTTTACACTAACAACAATAAGGGACTATACTAGTAATATAAAGACCTAACATGCCCCTCTCCTTCAAAAAAGTGTTATCCTCAACGCTTGAGTAGCTCTGGGTGCTTCCGTATAAAATTCTCATCCTCCCATGTAGAATCTTCAGTGAGTAAGTTCTTCCACTTGATGAGATAATCTGAAATCGATCGATTCTGTAGTTGTCGAGTTCTTGTTTCTGTGACCGCTTTAGGTTCCAATATGATTTTTCCTTCCTCATCAAGTTCTGGCAATATTGTTTGAAATGGAAGATTTTCACCTATAACCTTCTTTAAGCATGAAACATGGAAAATTGGATGCACTCGTGAAGAAGCAGGAAGCTCCAATTTGTATGCCATAGTACCAATCTTTTGCAACACCTTGTAAGGACCATAGTACTTTGGCGATAATTTATTATCCTTCTTAGCTTGCTTGAGGGGCATTTGTTTGTATGGTTGTAGCCGTAAAAATACCCAATCTCCTACATCAAAACTTTTCTCGCTGCGATGTTGATCTGCCTGTTGTTTCATTCGATTTTGTGCCAAATTCAGGTTATCCTTTAAGAGTTGGAGAACTTATTTTTGATGCTCGATGTGATCTTCCACTGCTTGAACCTTCGAATTTTCTCTTAAAGATGATGTGATGGATGGTGGATGATATCCATAAAGTGCCATAAATGGGGTCATTTTTGTTGCAGTATGGAAGGAAGTGTTATACCACCATTCAACGAGAGGTAACCACTTGACCCATTGTGTTTGTTTATCAGATACAAAACAACGAAGATATCCTTCCAAACATTTATTTACTATCTCGGTTTGACCATCAGATTGAGGATGATAAGATGAGCTATGAGCTAATTGAGTACCCAAACAAGAAAATAACTCCGTCCAAAAATTTCCAGTAAAAATGGGATCTCTGTCGCTCACAATAACCCTTGGGTTTCCATGTAGATTTTGAATTGTGTCCATAAATGTAGTAGCAACTATACTTGCTTTAAATGGATGAGATAATGCACAAAAGTGTGCATACTTGGTAAGTCTATAAACTACCACCATGATGACACTCTTTCCTTCGAACTTGGGTAAACCTGTGATATAATCCATTGAAATCTCCTCCCAACATTGACTTG
Organism: Pinus albicaulis; assembly: GCA_034641835.2. Classification (NCBI taxonomy): domain Eukaryota; kingdom Viridiplantae; phylum Streptophyta; class Pinopsida; order Pinales; family Pinaceae; genus Pinus; species Pinus albicaulis. The sequence continues at coordinate 783,933,239 of CM076569.1, read as the reverse complement.
GAATGGATAAAGGTCGTAGAAGACCCGGGGTCTTAATTGTCTCAACTTTATTCTATTGGAAAACAAAACATTCCGCCACAAAATTTTGAATATCAGATTTAAGGCCATCCCAAAAAAAATCTTTCTTCACCCTGTGGTAAGTTTTTAAAAATCTTGAGTGTCCTCCTAAAGGAGAAATGTGCAATTCCAAAAGAATATTTTGTTTTAGTTGGGAATTCTTACAAAGATATAAGCAATCTTTGTACCATAAGGAATCATTTTTCCAACTAAATGTATCAGATGTACTAGGATCTTGCTGCAACTTTTGAATGAGTGTCCAAATTTCTTCGTCCTTCTTCTATTCATCTCTTGCTTCGGTTATCCAATCTGGTTGGATAATATAAATGGCACAAAGAAATGCTTCCACCTCTTCATTCTTTCTTGAGAGTGCATCTGCAACAACATTTAGCTTCCCTTTTTTGTATATTATTTCAAAGTCATAACCCAACATCTTTGTGACCCATTTTTTCTGCTCTTCTAAAGATAGTCTTTGTTCCAAAAAGTGTTTAAGACTATCATGATCATTTTTTACCTTGAAGTGTCTTCCCATTAGGTAAATTCTCCATTTATTTAGTGCATGCAGTATTGCTAACATTTCCTTCTCATAAATAGGTTTCTGTAAATACTTTCCTTTGATTGGAAGACTTTAAAAAGAAATGGGTCTTCCTTCTTGCATTAAAACAGCACCAATTCCATTTCCCGAGGCATCACATTCCACAATAAAGGTTTTTGTGAAGTCTTGCATAGCTAAGACTGGTGCTAGGCACATTGCCTATTTAAGATGTTCAAAGGCCTTAGTTGCTTCAAGAGTCCATTAAAATTCATCTTTCTCCAATAATGTTGTTAGAGGTGCTGCTATTCTCCCATAATTCTTAACAAACTTTCAATAATACCCTGTTAACCCGAGAAATCGTCGCAATTGCTTTATGGTTGTGGGGAATTTCTATTCCTTAATGGCTTTAATTTTGTTAGGGTCTACCTTAACACCCCCGTGAGATACAATATGACCCAGATATTCCACCTCTTGTACTCCAAAGAAACATTTGGATGTTTTTGCATATAATTGTTTCTCCTACAATAGTTTGAGCACCCTGTCAATATGTTGAACATGATCCTTCCAAGACCTGTTGTAGATTAGTATATCATCAAAAAATACTAGCACAAAATTTTCTAAGGAAGGGTTTGAAAATGGAATTCATCAGGCCTTGAAATGTATAAGGTGCATTGGTAAGGCCAAAAGGCATGACCAAAAATTCATAATGACCCTCATGAGTTCGAAATGTTGTTTTCGGAATATCTTCAGTCTTCATTCTAATTTGATGATACCCTAGACGAAGATCCAATTTGGTAAAATAAATTTCTCCATGTAATTCATCCAATAATTCATCAATCACAGGAATGGGAAATTTATCTTTAATGGTGAGTTTATTGAGCTCCATATAATCTGGACACATGTGCCATGATCCATCCTTCTTGTGTACCAATACTGCAGGAGCAGATAAAGAACTTTGACTAGGTTGAATTATACCCGCCTCTAACATTTCTGCAATCATATGTTCAATTTCGCTCTTTTGGACATAAGGATATCTATAACGCCTGATGTTAGGAGGAACACTTCCTGGAATCAAATGAATAGCATGATCATGATCACGAATAGGTGGGAGTCCTTTTGGAGTTTCAAAAACCTTGGAATGATTGTCCAAGACATTTTGGAGATCTACAGAAATAGATGATTTTGATGTTGGAACTTATAGTGAGCATAATTGTGCAATTATGCCCAGTTATTCTTTCTTTAGAATCTTTTTCATGACATTAGAGCTTATTATCTTTCCTGGCTTCCCTGCAATACCCCGTAATTCGACTTCCTTTCCTTCTGAAAAAAATTTCAAGAAAAATTCTTGAAAATTAAAAGCTACTGTCCCCAAAGATTGTAACCATTGTACTCCTAGTACAACATCAGCACCTCCCATAGGAATGGAAAGCATTGGACTAGTCAATACATATTCCCACATGGTTAGCTTGATATTATGGCATTTTCCAGAGCAATTTATAGTTCCTCCATTTGCAACCATCACTTGACATTCTGGTGCTGGGTATAGGAAGCAATTCAATTCCTTGGCTACCTTACAATGAATAAAATTATGGGTACTACCTGAATCAATCAACACTATTACCTTTTTCTTCTTGATATGTTCTTCTATCTTGAGATTTTGAGGAGTGGTAATTCCTGCCAATGCATTACACGATATGGTCAGACTCATTTCTTCCTCTTCTTGGGTTGGTTCCTGGTGTATATCCTCTTCTTGTTCATTTTCTTCTTCCTCTTCACAATCTATGTAAAATAATTTTTTCTCAGCACACTTATGACCTTTAGTGTATTTTCTATCACAACTGTAGCAAAGCCCTTTTGCTCTTTTTTCTTCCAATTGTTGTGGTGTCAACCTTGTAGGTTGTGGAAATCTAGGAGTAGAAACACTTCCCTCTTTATAGAAGTGAGTGGTAGGCTTCCTTGTCGCCATAATTTTACATTCAATTTTTCTTGCCAACCTGAATGCCTTCTCCAATGAATCAGGTTCCAAAATGCGAACTTCATGTTGGATGTTATCCTTTAAAGTACCTATGAAGAGATCAATTCTGTGTTCCTCTGGAATATCAGTTACCCTTATATTCAATTTTTGGAAGTCCTCAATGTGCTCCCCCATTAAACCCTTTTGTTTGAGATTTATCAATTGGATAAAGAAGGTGTTGCTCTTTGTATCCTCATAATGTGCTATCATTTCCTCCGTAAAAATTAACCAAGTGAAAATTTTTTTACGGAAGCAAAGCCATCGATACCATACAAATGTATTTTGTTCTAAATGTAAAGTTGAAATGCGTACCTTTTGTGTGTTTTTCACATTATGGAGATCAAAATATTGCTCCATCTGTAGTATCCATGTTACAGGATCCTTTCCATCAAACTTCCTCATATCCATTTTTGGAATATGGTGGTTCTTCCTACCAACATTAGATTTTATGAAATCACGATTAACATTTATTTTGTTCTCATCATGAGTTTCCTCTACTATTTTTTCACCATTACGAAACATTTCTTGTATCAAATTTGTCAAACCTTTCATGTCTGCTTTTAGATCATTCTTCATGTTTTCCATTTTCTCATCGATCTTAGCTTCCATGTCATCCATCTTAGATTCCATGCCAGCTTCCATTCCATCTATCTTAGATTCCATGCCATTCTTCAAACCATCCATCTTAGATTCCATGCCTTTCTTCAAACCATCCATCTTAGTTTCCACACCTTTCTTCAAAACTTCCATGTCATTTTTTGTTGCTCTTTGCGAGGGCGAAATTTGTTGCACTTGCTCTTGTAATTTTGATATGTCATGTTGTCATTCTTTGTCTTCATGAGTCATAGTAGAGCTTTCTAAAGGCTTAATGGGTGTTGAATTATTTTTAGGGGAAATTTTAGAATCCAATACTGATATATATTCTACAATATTCCCTTTGAATCAATTCAACTTGATTCTTCAAACAAGACTTATGCAATTCGAAGAAAAAAAATACACACCTTTTACTTGCTTTTGAGGAGCTCGATATTGAAATTGAATTATCTCTATAATTGCGATCATAAATATCTGAAATTCAGTCTTATAGTATCCCTCTGAATCTTCTTTCAAATGCCACAGGTCTAATCTGATTTGGATTCTTCAAGGAAAAGTTATGTCCAATCTCCCACAATGACCCAATTTTGGACTGGTTCAGTAGAGTGAACTTGTACGACTTGCCACGTGTCACTGTTTCCTCCTTTGGCACTGAAATTGATAGAATAAAAACTAAAGTCTGTGTACTTGTGGCCACTTTTTACGGCATTCCAATCCGATGCCCAGAGAGAGAGCTATGAAGACTTTCCCATGATCACCTCTTTGAGATGAAATTCAGAAACCTCAAAAGGCCCTAACTTCCATAGATTATATCTCTGAAAATATTGTGAACCAACATCTAAAATTTTACAACGATGTTCCTCAGAATTGCGGCTTCACACTCTAAACATTTCAGCTTCTAAACCTTCGCAGAAAAAAAATTATTACAAAAATACCACGATGACCTGTTTAGGTTAAATTCAGGAGCCTGCAAAATGAACTAACTTGCACAGATCATATCTCCGAAAATATTGTGAACCAAGCTCTGAAATTTTGTGACGATGTTTCTTAGGATTTTTTCTTCGCACTCTAAAAATTTCAGATTCTGAACCTTCGTAGAAAAAATCTATAGCGAAAATGCCATGATAACCTGTTTGGAGCAGTGAAACCCTAGAATCTCAAAGCTCTGATACCAAATGATGTGAAACCAACTCCAAAAAGAGAAGAAAAGAGATATCAATGCTTTAGAAATAATACACTTCGAGGGGGAAAATTCCAATACATTACATGAATGAACAATTCTTGGTTGATTCAAATTACAAAACCTCCTTTCTATATATAGGAGTCCATGGGGCCACAATGTAATCCTAGTCGACCTAACAATAATAATGTAAGGGCACAATAATAACAATATGGAGGTTACAAGGGTACAATAATAACAATAAGGGGGTTACACTAACAACAATAAGGGACTATACTAGTAATATAGGGACCTAACACCCTCTAGCAGATGTTTTTGAGGAACCCCTTATAAAAATACCCCAGAAATCCATTTTTAGTGGAGGATACTAGAGGAGGTTGGTGGGTGGAGGCTTTTGTGGATGTTTTTCGTTTGATGCGCTTATCATCCTAAACTGCACCAATGCGTTCAATAAGAGAAATCACTGGTGCACACAAAACATTGGCACACCGGAAACCATGCACTCCGTACACACCCGCCCAATGCATCTTATTACTATAGCACAACGGTGCTTTAAAAATATTTTGCATCGGTGCGTCATAAAACCTCGTGCCAAAATAGAAACCGCCAGGTGCAGTCTTAAGCAACCGTACCAGTGCGCCTATAAAACCCCGTGCACCAGAACAGGGTTAAATAAAAAAAAGGTTACGGCCAAAAACCACATTTTCACCTTTTTCAATGCTCTAGAGCTCTTAAGCACCAGTGCAATTTATACTTGTCTGATCTGCCCTGACATCGGTGCTCCCATTGCACCCATTGCAAGCACTGCTACTGTGCATTGCCCGATTGGTAAAAGACCGCACCACTGACTATGTAATGATTTTAGGAGGTTGGTTCACTAAAAGAACTATACACCTAGGGGCGTAGAGTTTAGTCAGCACACCACACTTTCGACACCGTCCATCATCAACGATGCGCTAAAAATTTTCAAGTGCACTGTCGCCGGTGCGTTGAACATTTTCTAGTGCACCGTCGCCGGTGCGCGACAAAAAAGAATGCATTGGTACCGGTGCATGCCTGTTTTTTGTGGCGCACCGGCTGTTTTTTTTTCCTAAAAAAATTATATATGTATATTCCTAAATACATGTCTCATTTAATGAAAAAAATTGTATTTAATATTTCAATCATTTAGAGACGTGAAAGGAGAGAAGAGGGGGAACAAAAACAACAATAGGTGGACTAGTATAACATGGTTCACCTGTGGGAGGCATGAGAGAGGAAGAGAGATGGGTACCCTTGCCCTATTACAGCAGCTACCGAGGGAATCCTAAGGCAGGTAGGCCTCCTCAAGTTCTATGAGGAGGCTACTTCCCTAAATGTCCATGGTCTGTTTTTGAGATATCTTATCCGTAGGTGGAATGCCCACCTACAGGTTTTCTAGGTTGGTCCTAACCAGTGGTATGCACCCACTGAGGAGGACATATATTTCATTACAGGGCTATTGAGGAGAGGGGTGGATTTTCCCTTGTTCCCAGAGGTTCTAGTTGGCTATGAAGTAGGGAGTCAATTGGTGTACTCCTAGAGATACATTATCGTAGATATACTATCTCCTCCATATTTTCAGGTCTCCGGAGGTCAGTTATGTATTGGTGCATTTGGTAGTGAGGAGGTGAGGTGCCTCTCACTTCTGATTTTGACCATTTCACACAACACCAGTGACAGACAATGCATTAGTTGCTCACTTCTATATTATGTTGATTATTTAGTACATAAGCCATGACTTATCAGGTGGTCTGCCATTTTTTTATGGCAGTTCTGTATAGCCTTAGATAGATGTCGTGCTCATGCACAAGGGAGGGTCAACTTTCCTTTTGCTTCAGAGATTTTTTGTTTATTTTTTGAGAGGTTTCCAGAGGCGAGGCCTACTTTTTCTCGGCAGCATCATAGGCTGTTGTTCAAGGCACGAATGCACATGTGGTGGCAGATGATGCCTAAGAGGGGCGAGACTGTGTTTCCAACGAGGATATTGCATGATGCACTGGAGTTGCTAGCTAGTGTTGATGAGCATCCCTTCATTATGGTCCCTTGTCCTTATGCTGGTTTAGATTGGTGAGGGTGTGCCAACATCCTCTTCACAGATGATGAGCCACCGGATGATATAGGTAATATTACTCTTTTATTTAAATTTATTCTAACATGTTCTTTAACTTGTTTTTATTAAATTGTGTAATGAAATTGTATAATTATTGTTGTGTACTTGTATATATTTTGCAGACATTGGGTATTTTGATGTCGAGGACATGTCGGCACCACCACATGATCCAGGTGTGGATGTTAATGACGATCAGGGTATGCTAGATGTCAAGGATCATCAGGAGGCTGGTGCAGAGAGACCTTCTCCTGCTAGTGCACCGTTACCGCCTTTTGCTAGGTGTGGTAGGCTTGATAGCAGATACAGGATGGAGTTGGGTGACCAACTCACCGCATTGATTTTTGAGGTAGGCATCAGGCCCACTACTATGAGAGACATGCAGGCTGATGGTAGGTTGTTACGTATGTGGAGAGGCATGTCGCGTGACATGTACAGCCCGATGCAGCATGTCGTAGGAGCTACGACCTTAGTTATGCAGCTAAGGAGGACCATTGCACGTTATAGGCATGGTCGAGACAGAGCACGTGATCGACAGTACGTGAGAAGCGACGCATCATATGATGATTGTTCACCTCGCGCTTTGCCAGATGAGCAGCCTCCACTAGCATCGAGCAGCAGTCATCATGGAGAGCAGGCTAGACCATCGACCATGTCAAGTCATCATGATGAGCAGCTGACAGTTGATCCAAATCAGCAGGCACTCGATGATTAGCATGTATCTAAGCTTATCGAGGTTGCACCATTGATTGGGCAAGTCTCGACTAGTACTGCTATTGATGATGTACCACCAGCCAATCCATGACATTTATATTACAGCTGTATATTTTTGACATTATTCAGTTATATATATATATATATATATAGTCCATGTATTTTATGTTCATGTTGCAGTTGTACTTAATTTACATGTTGGTGATCATCATGATGTGTATGTTGTTAGGTCATGTTAGATATGTTCATTTAATGTGCAACTTGCAGAGAGATGTGTATGTGATAGCAGTTATTTCACATGGGATGTATATTTGATGTTTGTGTTGTGATGATCTTATATAATGTTAATTGTGTTTTGTTAGATGAACATGACCACGATGATGTTAGCATATTTGAATGTGTTTTTTAGTCAAATATGATGATTGTACGATGGTTATCAAGAACGTGATGTTTTTTAATTAATTTAATATTAAATGATCATGATATTGTAAAATTGTAATATTTGTAATTCTAATTGTATGTAAAATTCTAAAATTGTAATTGTATTTGTATTAATTGTAATTTTAATTGTAATTGTATGTAAAATATTTGTAAAATTTTAATTGTAATTGTAATATTTAGTTTATTGTGAAATGATTGTAATTGTAATTTTAATTGTAATTGTAAATATGTAAAATTGTAATACTAATTGTAATTGTATGTAAAATTCTAAAATTGTAATTGTAATGGTATATATGTAAATTTGTAAAATTGTAATTGTAATTGTAAATTTTAAATTTGTAAAATTGTAATTGTATATATGTAAAATTCTAAAATTGAAATTTTAATTGTAATTGTACAAGTGAAATTGTAAAATTCTAATTCTAATTCTGATTCTAATTCTATGTAAAATATTTGTAAAATTTTAATTCTATTATTGTGAATTGATTGTAATTGTATGTAAAATTCTAAAATTTATATTTTAATTTTAATTGTAATTGTATGTGAAATTGCAAAATTCTAATAGTAACAATAATTGTAATTGTAATTATAATTATAATCCTAATTCTAATTCTAATTTTAATTGTAAATGTATGTAAAATATTTGTAAAATTTTAATTGTATTAATGTGAAATGATTGTATTAAAATTTGTAAATTTGTAAATTTGTAAAATTTTAAATAATTGTAAAATAATAAATCTAGAATAATATGAATTATTTTAACATAATAATGTTTAGAAAATAATGCAAATAAATTCATGTCCTTTAGAATTATCATTATTTTATTATGATCTTACATACAAAAAAAAAAACTTTATACAGTACGCCATTGTTTTTGAGATCAACATAATTGCAAATTATTAAGTGAAATATTGATTTTAACATTAACACAATGCAAATTACCAATTAATTAAAAATACATATTATAATGTTTCGAAAAAACCATCTTAAAATGTATAAACATTGCTGAAATAACACATGTACCATATCACTCTCGTTTCTCATGATCACCCTCATTATCTTCGAGCTCGCACGACATGATAACACTATTGTTCTCAAAAATATGTTTTCATCTAGGGTCATGTCTCAATACGAACCACCAATCGCTATCCAACACATCTAGGTAAAAAAACACATGGTTGCAATGTTTGGGGAAAACATAAGGCTCCTTAGCTTCATCCCACATCTTTCTAGAGTTGATACATATTAGCCTACTATCACGATCTTCCTTTACATTATTCCGATCAAAGGTGTCCCACCACTTGCACCTAAAATAACACATTGGAAAGAAGAGAAATCCACTTCAATTATCTCTTGTATCTTTCCAACGTAACCTAACTTCCCTCGTACTAGGTTTTGATCACAATGGCTAGATCGACTAGATTGATCGAACTCGACTTCCACTCCACAGTCTTGTGTGATGTTTCCAACATCGGCATTTCCTGTGCAAAAATGGAGTCCATATTCCCACATAGATGGGAACAAATGCACCTATTATAAAAAAATAAAAATAAAAAAAAAAAAATAAAAAAAAAAAAAATAAAAAAAAATAAAAATAAAAAAAAAAATAAAAAAAAAAATCATAATGTCATGTGTCTTATAAAAACCCGACAGTTAAAATATGAAATACAGATGTCTTATAAGTTTCAAATTTACGTATAAATTAAATATATTATTACCGAGTTGCTGCACCCAATCCCTACATTTAGTGCATCCTCTTCAGCACGCGGGTAATGACTGGTTGCACCGTATTTCTCTCTGACTTGGTCAGCAACCCAATTGTTCGGGCATATTTTTGGCATATTTTCTTTTAAATGATCAGGATAAGGCATACTTCTACCATTCAACCGTATGAATCCTTTCCTGTCACTATACCATTTCATCCTCTTTTATTCGTACAATGCGACCCACAGTTGTGTCGCTTCAAAATTGTAAAGAACGAATTTATTGATTGCTTCAATTTCTACATTCGCTGATGAAATCAAACCAAAATTATATAGTACTTAGAGATCAAAATATACATTATATCGAAGTTCAACATGAATATTTACTTTGTGTAAATTTGAAAAATTATAAGTCGCTTACTCTTTATCAAGCGCTTTTTTCCACTCATTTGGAGCAACTCCCCTTCTCTTTTGTCTTCATCCCTTTCATCGTCCCAAATCACCGCACCTGGTCTGTTTTCGATTTGCTTGATGTACTCACTGACATACTAAAAAGACTCATACAATATGTACCCCTCTACCATAGACCCCTCGGGTTTTTCCCTTTGTCGAACAAAACCTTTCAATTTCTTCATGTACCTCTCTAAGAAGAACATCCAATGACAAGAAACCACCCCAACTAATTCAACCTCATCTACTTGGTGGATTAGAAGATGAACCTATAAATCCATTAAACTCGTCGGCAGTTCCTTCTCAAACATATAAACAATCTCAACTATCTCTTGATGCCACCGTGGAATGCTAGCCACATGAATCTCCTTTGACGTGATCCAACGTACAAATCCAGATAATTTAGATATGGAAAGTCCTAGGTCTTGAGGGAATTCATGTTTCACACACCCACGCATGAACAAATCATAATGACACTGCAAAGTTATAAACACGAGCATTAATATACAAAATTAGTTAATTTTTATGATCCTCGCATGGGATAAAATTTATTAATATAACAAATAATAAAATCATGCTTTTGACATTATACGTACTCTTAGAAGATTCAAATGGTCATGCAATTTCAACCCCGACAAATTGTCATCCACAGTGAAGCAACATCGTAGTGAAGATCTGTATGAAGTTGGCACCCTCACACCCATTATAACTTCCTTTTCCAAATAAATATCATATTTTTTGAAAATCCATGGGACATCACCTTCTTTGAAAAACCATGAATTAGAGGGACCAGTGCCTGCCTCTGATCCCGTACTTTCTAATCGTCTTAGCCAATGTTTCTTTTTAGTTTTTGAAGTAATAAGATCTTTTCTAACAACTAATGTGTCACATCGTTTCGACGATATGTGCCTCCATAAATAAGATGAAACATTTTTAAATATATGCATGGGATCTAATAAGTGGGTAATCTTAAGATGCTTCCAATATGGGAAGTTATAAAAGATAGATTTCATTTTCATCCCAATGGAAAATTTCTCAACATAGGTGTCAAATAATTCTGGATCATCGAACATAGGCTCCCCATTTGAATCGAACATTTCTAAGAACTCCTTCTCCTTCTCTCTCTCATATGCTCTAAGCCATTCAGCTGGTGTCATTATTGGAGGCCTTTGGGTTCTCTCTTATTTACCATTGAAAGCGGATGCTACTCTTCTCTAAGGGTGTTATTATGGGAGGAATACCCTGGAGCAACCATACACTAGCTTTCGTAGGTCCTTGGACCATATAGATTTTAGAGAAGGTCCACAACATCTACATCCAAAATACCCTTTTGTTACAAGACCTGCGAGATTATTGTATACAATTAATATGCATGGCACGTTAAATAATATCATGAAGATCATAAAAATTACAACGAATTAAATAACTAATATGTGAAAGAATATTGTTACGTATATAAACATATTAATAAATTTAACATGTAATTTACCATAGCAAACTCCTAAGCCTGGATAATCATGTGTCGTGTAAGCCCATATGCCATACAATGTAAAACTCCTCTCTATTGCGATGGGCCTTGATACATCGTATACATTTATCCCATCCCATAATTCCTTCAATTCATCTACCAGTGGTTGTAAGTAGACATCCATATTATTCACTTGTCTTCTACTAGGGACTATGAGAGCCAACATAAGATGTTCATTCTTCACAGACAACCATGCGGGGATATTGTTATTGATCACTACTATAGGCTAAATAGAATAGTAGGTGTTCTAGAGGGAATATGGATTAACGCAATCCATGGCTATGCTGAGTCATAGACTTTGTACTTCATCCTTGAATTTTTCAGGCCACGTATCCTCTATTTGCTTCATGGCTATTGAATCAGTTGGGATTCTCATAACTCCCAACTCACTTTTGTGTGAGGCATGCCATCCCTGCAACATAGCTAATTTTTTGCAACGAAAGAGCCTTTGAATCCTTGGGATTATAGGCATGTGCCTCAATATCTTAAAAGGAGGACCAGTACGTGATTTACCCTTTTTTTTTATTTATCATACCTATCATGCCCATATTTCAGACATATCTCTTTGTCTGCATATTCTCCTCTATATAGAATACAATCATTTGGACATGAATGATATGATATGTACTCAACACCCAACATTTTCAACAATTTCTTTGCCTCTTCGCAGCTACCAGGCAAGACATTATCACTCGGAAGAACCTTATCTTTGAATAACCTATAGTTGGTAATCATGGAAAAATATATTAATAAATGTACATTAATGCTGATATAATTATTAACGTTCATAAAATTTACCATTTGTAATGTTCATTTTACTTTACTGATTATATTTCTCACTTTTATATATGGGAGGAATTTATGGTAACTTACCTCAAAAATTCCGAGAAACATGCATGTGACAAGCCAAAATTTTCTTTCAAATTGTATAGTAACATCGTTGTCCCCAACTAGGTAGACTTTGACTGACCACCAGGTTCGAAGAGAGGGGTGGTGGAAGAAAATTTAAGGCTTTCGAAAAAGGTGTTAGCGATATGAGCATCATCCCCTAGCTTATCATCATTTTGGAATGCATATAACAACATTGTCTCCATGGCAGTCACATCCCTTAAGAAATCATCCATACCAACCTCTATTTGATTACCTCCATTACCATCTTGTGAAGAAATACTATTGTTGTAGTCATTCCTAATTGGTGAATCTGGACGTAGCGGGAATTGAATCGGTGGTTGATTCAACCATTCTTGGTATCATTCCTCTCTGATTTTTTCTCTTAATTCAGTCTTCTCTCGATTTGACATTGTCATGGGGTGTAATGGAAGATAGTAGGTAGGTCACTCATCATCACTAGAATCCTAATAATTTAAAAAAATGTATTTGAACATGATTAGTACAAAATATATGATATCAATTAGTAACCACGTTGACAATATTACATGATTAATTGGTTTGACGTTGAAATAATTACATTAATCAATATACCAAACAATTATAATTATTACCATCATGAATGACCCAGGATTGTGGCTAGAAGATGCAATATTGTTACAATTGGCAGGGTGAAGCGGTTGTCTATTTTCATCTACCAAATGCACCTTGCGGTATGCTGCTCCTCATAAGAGCTTCTGATGTTTTGGAGCTGACGTTTGAATATTTTGTGCATCTGAACTCGATTTTGAATCTGCGTGAACCTGCAAATTTGTATAAATTATAAATTTAATTAAGTTGTGCATGATTGACATGTATAAAAAACATAAATTCAATTAGATAATGAAAATATAAATAAAATATGAAGTAAATATTACGTCTCGAGATGGATAAGCATAACTCTCGATGGACTTTGAGAAATATTATGGAACGAGCTAGATTTTGAAGAATTGTCCATTCGATATAATTATGATATTTTCTCCCTACATTTGAGAAAAATCAACAATAAATTTTGGGGCACACACCTAAAAGTAATTTTGGTGAATTAAAAATGGACTTATTGTTATTAGTGCTAATATACAGATCACCGCCCTGATGCGTTTTCGTTAATGCGCAATGGTGCCATGATATAAACAGATGCACCGGTGCGGTGATATTAAGTGACGCACCGGTGACGAATAACCGTGAATAAAAAAAGCACAACTCTATTTTCTTTAAGTGAAAAAAAAAGTGGTAAATTGAAAAATGGGCAGAAAAATATTTTCGAAAATCTAATTTCATAAAACAATTCTTTAAATACTAAACACTTTTCATTATTTCACTAGTTTTGCAAAAAATTTCAGCTAGATATTTGCAGGAGACATACCTGAAGCAACAGAGCATGAGAGCACTGTGGAGCAGTGAAATACGTTCGAACAGAAGTATTCAGAAAATTAGAATTCCAAACCTTTGGGGATTCAAACCCTATAGCATAGAATTTCAAACGATCTCGTGATTAAGGTTTATTGTTTTTTTTACTTTTTCTGCAATTTTTTTACGTAGTAAGAAAAAAATTCAATTTCTTTTTCATTTTCTGAAAAAAAAAATAAAAAAATAAAAAATAAAATAAAAAATCCATTTTTACCCTAAACCCTACATTCTTTTTGTTTCTGCCCTTTCTTCTCCCTGTTTCTATGATTTTAGAATTAGGGCTTTTCATTTTAGATTTATATAGTTTTTGTATTGCTATATATAGGCCTAAAACATCCAACCCACAGGACGACTTGCATAGTCGGATCCCAAGCCATGTCGACCCTTGCGTGAATTTTTGAAAAAATAGTTTTTTTTTTTTTATCGATGCGCCCTGCATAACCTAGCACACCGATGCACTTTATTATCCCAGAGCATCGCGAAAGTACTATGATAAAAAAATTAAAAACAATTTTTTTTTTTAATCAGTGTGTTATATGTAAAATAGGGCATCGGTGCGCTATTTCATTATGGCGCACCGCGAACGTGTTATTTCGCAAAAAAAATGTTTTATTGTGTTAATCGGTGCACCATGTAGCATATAACACATTGCACCAGGTCTCCTAGTTGACAGAGAGCACCGTATGGTGGTCCCATGTTTGCGCGGGCGTTTATGCTACAAAAACTAACATTGGACGATTTTTATTATTTTCTTTGTGGTAATCAGTGTGGTGGTTAACATGTAATGCATCGATGCTTCGTGTTAACATAGAGCATCGTATAGTCTATTATACTGTTTGTGCGGTGTGTTTATAGACACCCACGCAACGACATCGGTGCGTACACCATGAATGGCGCACCGGTTTCTTGAAATTTTTTTTTTTACTTGAAAAGTTGACAATTTATTTATAAAATATATTAATGAATGATATGGTATAGGTTTCATATTGATAAAGAAATGGTTAACAAGAGATCAAGTAACAAAAATACTGATAACACATCAAGAAAAGAAAAAATGCAAGTTCTTTGTGAATTCTTTACAAAAAAAATTATCTTTGAACTATATGTAAGTTTAACTAATATGTATTGTTTAGTGTGTATCATGCAGAGCCACAAAATTACGAAGCTCGATAAGATTATTTCTGATCTAGGACCAGAAGAGCGTAAAAGATGAATGGAAAAATTGTAAAAGGATGAATCGGGTGAATGAAAAAAATACTATCGATCCAATATGAGTTTTTTCTTAATTTTCATTAATAATATACTTAAAATTATTAGATAACATGTGTCAAACAATATATTAATTCACATATATTTAATGTTCTATAGGGACCAACAACTTAGAAAATGATTGTTTTTTAAGAAAAGAAAAAAAATAGAACATGCAAATGAAAATTAATTTCTCCTTAGCTCATCTAGAGTGGTGCTGGAGGTTAACGAAAGGGGAATTTTTTTTTACAAAAGCTTGAGGGATCTAGTGGAACGAATGTATAGACGTTCTTTCCACTTACAATACAAAAATCAATCCAATGATTCCAAGAACCAAATTTTATCTAAACTATAGGAAGAGTTTCCAGAGAATTGGTTAATGAGACATGTTAGAC
Organism: Pinus albicaulis; assembly: GCA_034641835.2. Taxonomy (NCBI): domain Eukaryota; kingdom Viridiplantae; phylum Streptophyta; class Pinopsida; order Pinales; family Pinaceae; genus Pinus; species Pinus albicaulis. The sequence goes on along the minus strand of CM076569.1, from coordinate 783,917,915 downwards.
TTTTAATAGCAAAAACGTACAACAACAAAAAAGAAGGAATGAAAAAGTAATATTTCTTTAAATGTTTGTCTAGAATTATTTATAAATATCACTTTTGTTATATTTACTTTTCATATATCAATATAAAAATTAAATAGTATATTTTCATGTTACATTTTCAGGAAGATTATGAAAATTTCAAAAGATGAACGAGCTGATATCAGAAATATGCTAGTAGGAATGTCCAAAAAGGTGTACAAGGACATGGTCAAAGAAATGGACAAAATTGCATCATAGGAGGAGCCATCTCAACACAACGTGCTTCAAATGTAATATATAATCATTGAATTTTTCGATCATTAGGTACAATAAATAAACAATTTAGCATTAAATATTAATTTTCAAGTACTTTCTCGCAGAAAAGAAAAGAAAATGGAACCCATTCAACACATAAAACAGGACGACAAGGAAGAAAAGGGTTGATATCTAAGTTTGTGAGTAATTGTTACTTCCTTATAACAACTTAACTAGATTTCATTTTTTTATTTTTTAAGTTGTTTTACAAAAATCATCATTGAATGTCTTCAAACAGGTGCTAACATACAAAGAAGAACCATCAAACGAATTGATTGAAATTGGGTTAAATATGGGTTGTGAGTATATGTTGGCATATCAAAAATTAATTGTGGAATTTGTAAGCATCTATCGATCTTGTTTTACTTAGCTCCGTCTATAATTAATAGAACAAAAAAATATTTTATATTAAATATATGATTTGTTATGGGGTATAAAACTTGCAGGAAACAATGTATGGAATTGTGCCAATAGATGAAATCTTGAAAGATGGCATACTACATGGTTTTGAAAGAATGTGTATAGTTCATGAGTCAATTGTTGCTATGGTACATCATTTCTTTTCGATTTACATTGATGTATATTATTTAATATTGTAATTTTCATTATTCTCACCAATGTATATACACTCATTAGAATTTATTTTTATCTTTGTAGATGGAAGGTGAAGAAGAAGAAAAAAATCAACACCGTGAACAAAACATTCTTGAAAATAACCCAAGTCATGGAAGTAGCTTTTGTAGTGACAACAGTTCAAGTGTAGAAAGATAATCACTATGTTTGAATATCAAAGCAAGGCATTGTATTTTTTGAAATATTTGTCTGTGAAATCAAAAATTTTGTTTAATGTAATGGGCATAGTGTCCCAATTGAAAGACAAAGGGATACCAATAACTGTCCCATTTTGTATGACAAAGACTGTATTATTCACATATATATATATATATATATATATATATAATAAAATATGTTTTAATTTATTCTATTGTGTTCACCATTGTTGCTGTGAAATGTAACACCACTGATTAAATTTATGGATGATTAAATATTATAATGAAGAGATGTGACATTTGATGATATGATATAAAAAATTAATCCAAACATCACATTCAAATGCACTAATAAAAAATTAATTCATATGAATACTGTTATAAGATATATATGTGTCGACTTTTGATGAATAATGAATTTTAAAAAATCACAATAATTATGATATGATATAACAAATTAATCCAAACATCACATTCAAATGCATTAATAAAAATTTAATTAATATGAATATTTTTATAAGATGTGTTGACTTTTGATGAATAATGAATTTTTAAAAATCACAATAATTGCACTGTCACAGGTTGATGTTTCTAAAAAATACAAAATGAACACCGGTGCGTGTTAGTTACTGTACACCGGTGCATTTGTATGATACAACACACCGGTGCGTTTATATGACCTATATGCACCACACAAATACCAATACCAATTTTTAATCTCGGTGCGTTTGTGAGATACTGCACACTGGTGCGTTTATGTGAGTCTATGCACCGGAACATTTGTACGACCTATGGGCACTGCACAAATACCAATAAGAATTAGAAAAAATGGTGCATTTTTCGGATACTGCACATCGGTGCATTTCTATAACTTGATGGACCGGTGTGTTTAGACGACCTATGGGCACCAAAATCCCAAGACCAATTAGAATGGCCCCATGCATTGTATCACCAACACTACACCCCCGTGCGGCTTTATACCTTGATGGCCCGATGCATGCACCTTCAACTGCCCCGGGCCACCTTCTAGATGACACGCACTGGTGCATTGACACCTTCGTAGCACACTAATCAAAAAAACATCCGTAATAACCTTCGGCCGCCTAGTTTTTTTAGTTGTGTTGAAATTCCGTTAAAAGCTCCGCCAAAACCTCAGTAACCATAAACAGATGCTGTAGAAAATATTTTTTTGACAATTTTGGCTGATTTTATAACACTAAAATCCTCCTTTATAACCACCACTAGAGGGTCTTTTCCTTGTAGGGTATGAAGCCAACATGTTGGCTACTACAATATCCATGACCAAACTCTTGTTCAGCATTTGAGAAAGGGAAACCACCAAAACTTTAATAAGGTTGAGGAATTTCACCCTTCTAAAGTCAAAAGAGTATAAGTTGTTGTATGGTTTAGGGATATCCAATCTTAATTCCATAATGACCAACTTGGGTATGAGGTTGTGAGATGCTCCCAAGTCCATCATACAATTATGAAGCAATTTGTTGTGCACATTCAAGGTGACGTAGAAAGGAGGGCTATTGTCATCTTGTTCCTCCATGTGAGGTCGACATTCCACATGAGGGAAATCTTCGTGGATGTTCAAAATGTCATTTTTAAAGATTTAGTCAAAGTGGTTCATAAGCTTTTGTATAAGTGCTTGGTATGTTGGATTTTTTGCAAACTCTAATAGAGGAATGGGAATTTTTATCTTGCTTAACTCTTGTTCTATGTTGAAAAACAAGGTTATGCTTCGTTCAAATTCTTTGATTGGCTAATTTGGTAGTTGGGAAGGGATAGGTTCCGTCGACTCCTTAGGTTCCTAAGTTGATTTTGGAATTTTATCTTGAAAATTCTTTCCTTTCTTAGTCGGAAACCCTTGCATTTTATTTGAGACTTCAAGATGCAAAAGGCTAGTCTCTTGAGTGGGATCAAAATCATGTGATAGTATGAATGGCTTATTCTGAGGACTCACTCTAGTGGGTGTAATCAGTCCAAGTCCTAAGTCATAAATTCAATAATCCTCTGATATTGGGAAGGTAGGATTTCATAGTTATCATATCGCTCATAGATTTCTTACATTGAAAGAGAATTCGTGTAGTCAACTTCAGTGATGTAGAAGGTGGGATTTTGATCTCCTACCCAATTTTAATCTTCATATTTCATGTACTCTTTAGGGTACTCATTATTCTCTAGGTTGAGATATCTTCTCATAGGAGGTTGTATCAATTTTTCCTCAAGCTTTCTTTCCCTATTCATCTGTTGTGGATTGAATGGCCTACAAATATAAGTGGGGTTACACAAATGAGAGTTTGGATTCTTGCTTGGCCCTTCTGCCTTGAGCTTGGAAATTTTGTTCGAAAATTTTATGATCAATCTATTCATTTCCTCAATCCATTCTTCAGACGAAGCTAAGTTATAAGTGGGGTGATCAGGTTATTCCTTTATTTTCTTTTTTCCTCTATCCTTATTTCCCATTTTTCTTTCTCAGCATCGTAATTCTCATTTGTAACTTCCACTCTTCTCATTTTCCATAATGCATTTAAATTCCCTTCTATCTCATTTGCATCTCATTGCATGTCAAATAGGTTCCTGGGTCATCTTTCCTTTAACATGACAGAGAAATTTGGTTCGAATGCAACTACATAGTTAAACATGGCAAAAATGGGAGTGGGCTTGATCTCATTTGGGATCTTGTTGTAAAGCTTATTGAAACGCTTTATGAATTCTTCTACATTCTTATATGATTTTTTTAATCACCATAGAAAACTATGTGTCATAGTACTAAAAATATTTCTTCTCACCCCACTGAGCGCAAAATGTTCTTTCCAAGTCATCCCGTTATTGTAATGAGTTGGTGGGAATGCTACAGAACCATTTTCGTACATCTACTTCAAGGGTTTGAATGAATCACCTCATGAATACATCCTCATCTTCTACCATAAAGTTGTTAGTAAAGTCTTGGAACACATTCGTATGTCCCTCGATGGTCCTTTCCTTTTCACCACAAAACTTGGGTAATAACTTCAAGAAATTCTCATATATATTGTGCAACACCCGAGGTAGATCCAATGGAGCATATTGTGCTGCTACCAAATCTAATTGTTGGTTGGGTTGGTTCTGTTAATTACGGGGTTGACCTTGTCTCACCGTGATTTGCTATAAAATCATGTCCCTAGCAATAGCAATAGATGATATTGGAGTTCTAGTTATCTCTAGAGTTTGTGGAGTCCAAACTCTCTATCTACAAAAACAAACCACAAGAGTCTAAAATCTACAAATATTAGTTTAGATTTTAATATGATTTTTTCTTTACATTCCTAAACAAAATGTGGTCATGAAACAATGGTACATAGAATTAGGTTTGGAAATAAAAATGATGAATACTAAATATAAGATAAATTCCAACATTTCATAAGATATGGAAAACTATAACTCAATAAAAGAGGAAGATTAAAATGGTGATGCCACGGAGAAGAAATATTTCTTTGTAGTTCCGTTCTTGAATTAACCACTAATTTTAATCGCATATCCACCTGACCGTTCAAATCTTTCATAATACCATATATGAGGATTAAAATATTGGCATTTATGAATTTTTTTTATGGATAAGTTTTATTTTCACCCTGAATTTTTTTTCTTTGTTCATAGTATAGCATTGGTGCCTTCAAAATTACAAATATTCCTTAAAACTATGAAGCTAAGAATCTATATGAATTTATAGAGAGCCAAATAAATGTACTGAGATACCAAATCGCTAATTGAGGAAATATATTATTGGTCGGGAAGATAATTTCACTAGTTGCACTACCACCATGACTACCATCTAACACTTCCATACAAATATTTTGAGCCTAAATTATTTGGTTTGTTTCTAATCATGGTTGGATGGATTTTCCAAGGAAGCACATACACTGAAAGGGGATGTTGATGTGTAGGCTAATGGATCAAATGGAATGTTTTTATGTCACTTATGAATGAGAGGAAGAGGTCTATGGACTAATTAAAATATTAATTGAGGGACGTTGAGAAATTTGTAATAACGAATTAATTACAAAGTAGGGAAAATTTTAAGGATGGAAGTTTATATTAAAGTGTAGAAACCTTGGTGAATCTTACTAGTCTCTAATATCCAAAATTTAAAATGTTTCATGATAATTTTGTAAAAATGTTTAGATTTCTAATTTTTTATATTAGACAATATATAATATTGGCGATTTTTAAGGGAAAATTATTTTGTACTATAAAATTTGGGCGAATTCATTTTTACAAAAAATGGAAATTGGCGAATCTTTTTTTTGGAAAAAGCATGGAATATTAGCCCACTTGCGAATATTAGCCCCTAAAATTTTCCCTATTACAAAGCATAAATTTGTTATGAAATGAAATAGATCTGGGTTAGTAAAGAGAATTGATAGATAAATCTTCATTAGAAAGACCAGTGTCACTGTTGAGCAATGAGTCATCATTATGCAACATGTTTTATACACAAAATTCATTGCAACTAGTGTTCTCATCTATTATTTACATTTCTATTATTCAACTTGTTTTAAATTAGTTTAAACCTTGTTTAATCAAATTTTTATTTAAATTGAAACGGGAATAGAAATGGTGTTGTGAGATTTTGTATTGTTTACATGTGAGCTGAAAAGGATAGTTATTAGATTAGATTTTGTTATGCATGCAACATGTGTCATTAAAATGAATTTCAAAATTAATGATTATTAGATAAGATTTTTTTTACTTCTATGTAATATGCAATTTTGAATCGATCCTTATTTTAATATGGTTTTAGTTAATAATATAAAGGTTTTTAATTTATTATTATTAAGTTATAGTTTTCTTTTTGTTTCTTTTATTTGTTTGTTTTTTTTAATGAATTAAAAATTGTATTATTTTTTATCAATCAAGTATATGTATACTAAGAAATTGGCTTACTCCATTCCAATAGAAATCTAATCAAATCCAATATTCAACCAAAGCCTAACTTCGAAGACAAGAAACTCTAAAATTGATATCACCAAAACATATACTATTATTCTGGTAATTCAGCCCAGGAATTATCATGGATATTTATGAGAACCCTATTTTTTTCCTTATGAAAAATAATCCATTCCAAGGAGTTTACATGAATATATGAAGAGGTTATAATGATTTTATTTCCTTGAATCAATACCAATTCCAATGGGTTTGAAATTGCAACTTCCTCCTTTTTTAAATTCTAGCTTCTTCCTTATCACTATTCTAATTATATGATTCATGGAAACTTGTGTTCCCACTCATTGATGAAAGTATGGCCATAATTTTATCCCTTGCATCTATGTTTAAGTGGTGGACCTCAAAATATAATGGATGTAATGGTATTGCATGTGGTTGGGTTGAGGTTGAAGGACTTGATTTAGTTGAAGAGAAATTTTGGTGTTGAATGTTATCTAGCTCAGTTCATTGAAGATTTCATAGACCATGTTGGAAATTTTCGTAGACATTATGAATATGACTGGGATGTTGACATATCTTGCAATGGAAAGCCATATTTTCATAGTCCATTGGCTGTGAAAAAAAAATTGCGTCCAGTTGAGGACGATTTGGTTCAACAACGCTCTACCAATATCTATCTCAACACATATGCAAGAAAATGTTACAATACCATAATCAAGCATGTAGGTGCCTATCTTGACAAAACAGACGAGAGATTTTCCCCTATTAGCTAAGCTATTCAGATGTAACAGATGAAGTGTTATATTTGAGAGTCTAATCCAAATTGAAGTGGGTAGATATGGAAAAGTAAGAGGGTTGGTGTTAGGTCCCTATATTACTAGTATTCCCTTATTGTTGTTAGTGTAGCCCCATTATCGTTATCGATGTACCCCTGTAACCCCAATTTTGTTATTATTTTTCCCTTACATTATTATTGTTAGGTCAGCTAGGATTATATTGTGACCCTGGGACTCCTATATAAGGAGGTTTTTTCATTTGTATCATCCAATAATTTTTCATTTATGTAATGTAAAGGAGATTACCCCTCTAAGTGGAATATTTCTAAGGTGTTGATCTCTCTTTTCTTCTATTTTTGGAGTTGGTTTCATAACATTTGGTATCAGAGCTTTGGATTCTAGGGTTTCGCTGCTCTAAACAAGTCATCGTGAAATTTTCTCTATAAATTTTTTCTACGAAGGTTTAGAAGCTGAAATTTTTATCACACGAAGCTAAAATCCTGAGGAATGTCGTGTAAAAATTTTAGATCTTGGTTCAAAATATTTTCGGAGATATGATCTGTGGAAGTTAGGGTTTTTCAGGCTCCTGAATTTCATCTCAAAGAGGCGACCGTGGGAAAATCGTCATAACTCTCTCTGAGCATCGGATTGGAATTCAATAAAAAGTGGGCACAATTAAAAAGACTTTAGTTTTCTGTGTATCAATTTCATAGCCAAAGGAGGAAATAGTGACATGTG